>LPNX011127236.1:842755-951227 GCA_001517045.1 Pseudotsuga menziesii | reverse complement strand
TATACATATATATATATACATATATATATATATATATGTATGTATGTATATGTATATGTATATGTATATGTATATGTATATGTATATGTATATGTAATATAGTCGTATAGTAATAGGGATTCTAGTCATCCCTCCCTACTACTACATAACCAGAAATATAGAAAATTCAAACCTGTAAATATATTTTGCTCTAAATCATTCTCACAATTTCAAGAAAGAAAATTGTTATGAGAATAGTATATTCATGTTCTTTAGGAAGGAGGAAGGTTATGTGAGAACCTTATATTCATGTGTTTTAGGAAGGAGGAAGGTTATGTTATAGGAAAAATTTTGGGTTTTAGAACCTCACACTTTGGTTTTTTTCACATTTTAATGTGCTTTTAACAAAAACGGTGTTTTTGGAGGATCTACCAACTTGACGTTTCTAGCAAGGAAAAAAAAATCTCAAACAGATTGTCTAACACTTCAAATCTGAAACAAAACCTAAATGTATCTAGATCTGGCTCCATAGAAACATGAATCCTAGATCCTCAGTGGATCCAGTAACATAGACCATTACATAACATACAAGCTAGAGGCACCTATTCATAATCTAATACAATCTCTATGAAACAAATAATGGCTATCAAAATGTTCAAATTTTAAGTTTCCAACATTGTAACCAAAGGAAATCAACTTGACTATAGTCTAGAAGTTACATTATGTGGCATAGTAAGCCATCTCCATCAAAGGATTTGTCCTAAACCAAAATAGTCAAAAGGGACGAATCTAACATAAATGAGATATATCTAGAAAGAATAGTCGTATACTACTAGGGATTCTAGTCATCCCTCGCAACTAATATATAAAAAAAAAATAGAAAAATCAGATCTCTTAATATATTTTGCTCCATATCATTCTCACATTCAAAAAATCAAATTGCTATGAGAACCTTATTTTATAGGAAAAAGTTATTTTTATGTTTTTATAATGTGCCTTTAATAAAAATGTTTTTTCTTGGAGGATATAGCACTTGATGTTTCTGGAAATACAAAAATCTATCTCAAGTAGATCACCCAACATTTCCAAATCTGAAACATATCCTAAGTGTATCTATATCTAGCTTTACATAAACGTGGATTCTAGATCCTCGATTAATCCAGTAACAGGGACTATTAGATAACATGGCAAGTTGAAGGAACCTATTCATATGCTTAAATCAATATCAAGGAAATAAATAATACTATCACAATTGTTCAAAGAATTTCCAACATCGCAACCAAAGGAAATTTAACATATTAGAATTTATATTATGTGGCACAGTAAGTCGTCTCCATCTAAGGCTCTGGACTAAACCAAAAAAATCAAAAGGGACCAATCCACATAACTTAAATCAAAAATATCTAGAAAATTTAGTCATAAACTAATGAGGAGTCTAGTCATCCCTCCCAACTACTATATATATTATAAATTAA
The DNA here is from genome assembly GCA_001517045.1 of Pseudotsuga menziesii. Lineage (NCBI taxonomy): Eukaryota > Viridiplantae > Streptophyta > Pinopsida > Pinales > Pinaceae > Pseudotsuga > Pseudotsuga menziesii. The sequence goes on along the minus strand of LPNX011127236.1, from coordinate 949,773 downwards.
TCCCCCTGGATACATCTAGGGATATGATTTGGAGTTTTTGAGTTCATCGCGCCTCATCAAACTTATGGTGTATTCAGTAGAATCTTTGGGTTCTATCCTAAGTAGAATGGGTACCCGTACCCAAGGTTAGGGTATACATACTCATATCAAATACTCATACCCACATACCCTACTGCACCATGTCGTACCCAAAATTTGGCTGAAGTACCCGAGATGTTTCTTACATATTCAGGGGACATTGATTGCAATTGGTATGGAGTAACCCTACTTTTGGGATTCTCAGGGACTAGTTTTGTATAGGACACTCCTATTTTGGGGTGCCTAGGGACCAGTTTGGTACGATCACAACCCGTTTTGTACAAGTGACATTAAATTCAATAATATTAAATGGTAATATTAAATTCTTAAAGTAAAAGTGGCATTCTCCTAATATTTAATTCTCTATCATTTTACTTAAGTTTTTAACATTACCATTAATTGTTTCAGGATGTTTGAGGGTGGTTCCAACCTCATTGAAATTCATATGCAAAAAGTATAAGTTTATATCCTATTCATAATTCAACAAACTTAATAGTTTTCAAGATTTCAATATTGAAACATTTCCATTGGATTCTATCATACATAAGGGTATGGGATTGGAATTTAATCAAGCAATTCAACCTCTCTATGTACCTTGATGTTGGCGGTGCTTATTGTTGAACTCCTCAGTCATGACCTTAACAAAAATGTACCCTTCACTCAAGTAAAATCACATATTAAGAATGTGAATATTTTTATACCTTATTTTAACACTTGTATTAGGAAGTTTCATCAAAATTGTAGGGTGTTGACTAATATCCTTGGAGGACCAACTTCGAGATTCAAGGTAGAGGCAAGGGCTATAGCCTAGAGGAGGGGGAACAATTTGTTATTGATGAATAATATCCCAATATAGGAAAGGATTTTGATATGCAATTATTTGTTGTAGCATGAAGTTTTTTTTACTGTGTAGGTCATTTAGCCTCTTTGTTTATCTATTTTAAGTCAGATATGGATTGCACTTGAAATTTTTTAGTTGTATGCACCCTTGCTATATAGATGAGAAACTTTGCATATTTGTGTATAATGGTTTGGATATATATATATATATATAGTACCTTGAAGTTCCCAAGTGCCCTGTTTCAAAAAAGTGGCATCACTGGCCCCACACCCGTCCCTATACCCAAAGTTTCTTAGAAACTTCAGCTCTAGCACTTCAGTTGTTTTGTGTGTGTCACATCTATTAACTCGAGTATCTTTTTGTAGATATGATATATTATAACAAGTCCTTCTTGAAGTAATATGTGACATAACTTTCAATGTAATTCTTGTCTTAGAGCTGGGAAAGATGAAGTGTATTTCCTACCATTAGTACATTACATGTTGGTCCATTTGTTAGTGTGCAAGAAACTAAGGACGAATCTTGTAAAAGGATTTCTATGGAAAAACCAAAGTTGAATCTTGCAAGAGTCCTCTTAGTACAACGCTCGATGAAGGTGCTTACTAGGAGGTTGGATTTTCTCTTTGGTAGTTTGGAAAACTAATAGAGAATTTATGTGTTTGTGATTACTACAATGGTATACATGTTACTTTTACCCGACAAAGGATGTAACCGGATAAGAGTAGAAGGTGATAATGTGAACCATCATTCCTCAACTATCCTCTTTTAGTAAGTGGCACTTTTAAGAGGGGTAAAGATATTCGCTAATAAATAGTAATACATGCCTTTGTGTTATCAGATGAACTAGTAAGGCTAGTCGTAGACAAGCATATGGAGTAAGTGACAACTATCACCTTAGTCACTTCCCCAAACTACTTTGGAAGTCGAAACCTCCTAGGGGAGAGATATAATGCAAGTGTGTAAGCATACTAAAACACCAAATTATATCTCCTTTGAAGAGTGTTAGTGATCAATTCCTTGATGGAGTCAAATCAAGGAACGAAGAATACATACTAATAGAAAATTAGTGAATCTTGTAAGTACTATTAATACACCAACTTCAGCAGTGCATTCATCTAGGGTAAGCAATTAACCAATTACATTCTGACATCATGCATTTATTATATGACAAGTATGAGGTATAACAAGTGTGAAGTGCTAGTCATCCAATTAAGCAATAACTTTCCAACAAGGAATAACAAGTTTGATATAAGATGAAAAAATAGACAGCCAATAGTGCAAGAAATATAAATATTCAGTGTGTCTCAAGCCTGTATTAATGTTGTCACTATATGTGAATGCAATACATGTAATAATATGAAGTCAAGAGGCATTCAACAGCATGAATAATTCAATATCTTGAACTTAAAAGAAACACAACCTCATTCACATGTAAGCACAAACTAACCAAGCATTTATAATAAGTTTGATATATAACAAACAGTATGGTTTCTACTAGTACAACAATAAATAATAATGGAGAAGGAACTATCATTAAATGTTTTTTAGTGACATACAATACCCAAACAAAGCATGTTTATTTTACGCATGTATTCTCTAACTATAGTACAGTGCATCCAAAATGTATATATACAAAACATGTGTTTGTGATAGTTTTCAAGATGAAGAGTATACTAGGAGTGAGGTTGTTCAAGAGTGTACTAAATGTGTTTCTAGGAAACCACTGTAATTTTATGACATCCCAATGAAATGAATTTCCTGACCTCAGTTCAAATTGTTTTGATGTTTCAATAAACTATATAATTAGTGTTTTTTTGTGTTTTCATATGCAAGGTTAGAGGGTTGATTGAGGGAGGAAAGGTTTGAAAAAATGCAAACTTAGAGAAGCAGGTTAGGGATTGTCCAAAAGTGGACAGTATGCAACTTATTGCATACTGTAAAAACAGTTATAGGAGGCCAAAAAGAAGGTTGCTACAACCTATTAGGCGAGTGAGGAAAGAGGGATAAGACCCTAGGAAGGAAGGGCAAGGGTGAGAGAGGCCTAAAGAAGGAAAGCGTAGTTGTTTTAGGGAAGAAATTAGGTTCTAGGAATTTTTTAATTTTTAGGGCCTCCTAAATTTTCTCCCTAGGGTTTCTAGGTACAAATATGGTAGGGATAAATTGTAGGAGAGAGGGATGAAATTTTAAGAAGAAAATTTGAAAAAAAAAACTAGGTTTTTTAACAAAAAATTGCAGACCTATTTCTAACCTCAATTATACCATGAAAATGCAAAATATTTGAAGGAAAAGAGGTTTAGGGACAAGGGTTTTATATTTAACCCTAACCCTAGGGAATCTAAGCAGGTGACTAACCTTCCTTTTGAGATTCCTATCTTATTTTTGACAACAAAACCATAAGGCCAAAGATTCTAACCCTAGAAGAACCCCTATGAGGGGCGTATTTCTACAAACCAAGGTGACTAAAGGTTGAAAAATGGCCTATAAAATACAAAATACAACTCTAATGAATACCATTCAATCCATAACCATACATCATTCATCAACATTTAACAAAGAGAGATCAAGAATAACCCTAGATACCTTTGTGTGCAAGTGTTTAACCAAAAATTCATAGCATCACCTTTGCAAGAACATTAAACCAAATATAATTCAATAAATTGCTATCCAAACCCATTAAAAACATTCCTCAAGATGGGTGCATCACTTCCAAAGATCCCTAGTAGTGTAAATAATTGCATAATGTTTTGTTCCACTTGTCTTGTGTTCAAATTAAGTGAGCGGAGGTTTATTTATAGCCTCTCACACTCACTTTACAAAATATCCATGCCTACATGCCTTAAAATTTCAATTAGAAATATAAAATGTCAACTTAAAATTATAACATTAAATAATGTAAAATATCCTAAAGTAGGCTTATAGTAGGATACTTGGGGTATTTTCCCCCTAGGTGCCAAAAACTGCTAAAATAAGCAAATCACTTGGAACAAAAGGATAGAGCGAGATGAATGGAGGGAATTATACCCCATATAACCATGAGAATGCTATAAAATCCCTCAACATCCTCCTACAAGCAGTAGTAGGACATGCAAGAATGATGGCGTCCTCTAAGAAAGGGTCCCAATGAGAGGGAGCACCAACTAGCTAAAGGTCCAAGAGGGCATCTGAGATGGTTGTGAAAGGAGACCAAGATCTCGTAGCTAAAGTAAAGGCCACAGGAGCAAGAAAAAAAGGTTTGGGGACATATGACCCAGTGATCAACCCCTAGAACCCCCAGACACCAACCCTAGGGTTAAAAACCCCAACAAAGGGAATTTGGCAGTTCCATTAAGCCATAGTACTCCTAAATGAAGGACCAAAGGGAGTGACCATGACCACCACCACTGAATAACGCCCATCTTGGTCAAAAAAATGGCCTCTATATACCTAGGGAACATATGTAACAATAATATGCCTAAAAAAAATTGCAACTCACCCTACCTATCCTAGAACATAGTAATCAAAATGGGTTAAGTGAAATCATACCACCAGTGCAACCATTTGAGTAAAAAAATCATACATGATACCTAACCTTTGTCTTTAAATGAAATCCATGATAATACCTCATCAATGATATGTTGAGTACGTACAAGGATCTTTATCTGGGTGAGAAAAGGAAACTGAACTATTCTAAGACCCTAGAAGACTTGAAATTGATGCCATTGAGAGGAATTGATTTGACAAGATTTTGTATTCATGCTTCAACTGGACTATTGTATGGGACACATCCATCATATATCATCATCAAGAAAAAAAATTCCTAGAACTAGTCATCAAATTATGATCTTGAGAGTCTATTAGTAAAGAAGGACCTCACAAATCTTCATATGCTATCTGCAACTAGACCCTGCCTTTATTGAAATAAATGTAACTTCTAAATATATTATATTGTACTTTTACTGTGTTCATCCTTTAGAGATGTTATTCCTCCATTTGGAGATGTCCTTGATGTAATTGGTCATGTAAAAGTCATGAGGTAAAACCTCTGTTGTAAGTCGAGGAAATAGTACCGAAAAAAAAAATATTTTATAAATGTTATTTTGAGTCTTCTTAGGTAGGTCGGCCCTAATTAGAGAACCTGGCCAACCTAGTTAGGTAATGAGTCACTCACTTGTTGAGTATAAATAGGTGAGGTGCCTCCCTCATTTACACACACTCTCACTCAAGCATTGTGCAAGAGAGGGAGAGGGAGAGAGAGACAATCTACAATGGAAAGGGAGATTATATTGTTGTTCTTGGGTTCTTACACTATACTTGGTAAAATTCTATATCGAGGAAGTTTTTCTTGGGTTTTCTACCCCATGAGGGTTTCCCAAGATAAATATCTATGCTCTTTTGTGTGAATGTGCTTGTCTTTATTTCAATGATCCTTTGCTTATGGTTATGATGTTATGATGATAAATTTATTTAATATATTGTATAACCATAAAAATTCTAACATGGTATCATAGCCACCCTAAAAGAATTCTTTGTGCAGTCGAAACACTACTACAACTACAACTACTGGAGATTAGGGTTTCATGCTTGAAAAACCTATAAGAAAAAATCTATTCATCTTGGAATTTTTTCTATAACTAGATTTTGGTAAATGCTCAGGAGCTAAAACTTAGACAAGACGAATGTGAAATCTTTTTGTACCTTATTTGTTAATTTTAGGCTCAGTTTTTCTATACTTTAGGAGATATGATCCCTCCAAATAAGGGTTCCATCCCCTTTTAGAATTCAATCTTAAATAGGTGACCTAGGGATAATTACTATATCTCAGGATAGGAAAGTCCAAATCAAATTCCACAAGATGTTTCAAATAGGGCACATACTATAGTTTTTTTGGCGCGAGTTTCATACCTCAAAGTTGAACAATGACATGTGGCAGTACGTACAAGTTCTCTGTATTGAACCAATCCTCAAACAGGTCACCTTGGGAAGCTTAACATAAGTTCCACTTGGTGAATCCAATACTTCTCTAACATTTGGGGTTGGAAATAATATATATCAGGCTATCTTAGTATGAATTGTTGAACCTTTAGGAGCAGGAATTTTGGAGATACAGCATAATCAAAATCATATGATTCTCTAGAATAAAATGGGGAAACTAGGGCTTCCTGTTCTGGGAACTTTCCTCCACCGATCAATTTTAAAAGGAGGACCATCCAACTCTCCCTAGGAGGAAGAATATTTCTCTGGAATAATTTTCTAGTTTTTTGTATTTTCAAATTTTGACCTAACACTATTGTCAGGAAAACTAATGCATCATATATGTTGCATTTATGTCCATAGTTTTTGGAAAAGGAGTATGTTGTTCAACTTTCCTTAAGGAGGAACATCTTTCTATCCAATAAAATATCAAAGTTACTGTTACCGAATGAAATGGCAGGTCTTACCACCAGTAAGAATATTCAAGAGAAGTGACCATTGTCACCTTATTCACTTATCCTTAACTACTTTTGAAGCCTAATCCTCTTAGGGGTGATCCCTATTACAACTTACAAAGACACTAAGACAAAAAGGGTATCTCCTTTCGAAGGTGGTTAATGACCAGTCCTGATGGAGTAAAACCCTAACCCAATAGGGTATGGATACAAGTGGTGCATGAAAATCATATGGTACATTCATGTTGTAAATTGTAATGTCCATTGTTGGAATTTTGGAGAAAATTACAAATTGGGAAAAATTTGAGCTTAATTAGTCATGACTTTAGAGGGTTCCAACTTTCACCAAATGGTGCTGAATTTGAAAGGAGATGGTATGGTGAGTATTTAAACATAACAAGGTTTTTTATGGATATTTTTTATAATTATTTACACCTTTGCAAATGTTTTCGGAGCTAATGACAAAAAGACCAAAATTACTAGGAAATTGTGTTCAAATCCCCCCAAGGGTGATGGCCAAACTATCTCTCCAAATAAAGTACGACCCTACCAAATTTAAGAAAAAAGTATGGGAATGAGTATCAGACATCAATGACTGTCCTGAATCATTTTTATTAAGTTCTGCAAATGGATTATGGTCTGCAACATTTTTAGGGAAACTTTCAGTGAAATTGCATAACTCGCTCGATTTTGACATATGAAAGGTGGATTTAAAGGTTCAGATGAGGATGTTACATATAGGGACCATATATATAATACCAATGGATTCCCCAATAGTATTAAACACAATATATATCTCTTCATACAAGTCTGGTATACAACTTATTCATTATGGGGGTCAAATACATGAAAAGTAGTGAATTAGTAGCATGGAATTGCAAGAGTTTCGCATATAGATTTCTTGTATTTTGACCCACAGAGAATAGGGACATGAAATTAAAAAGTAACACATCATATATTTATTTCATAAAATCATTAAACTCAGATAACATCCCTCATACAAATCTGGTACAAGACTCGTTCAAGATTGAAGCTAAAGTCATGGAAACTAGTGATTCGATGGCATGGGAATGCAATCTTTTCACACATGAGTTTATTGGATTTCAACCCATAGTGGATATGGACATTAAATTATATATTAAAACATGTATTTCATATATTTTGACTTACATATCATATGTATATGATATTACAAAGCCATGAATCATGTATCAAATCTTGGGCATCAACTATCCCCAACAAGGTGCAAGAATCACTCCAACAAGTGTGCCATCAAATGAGAGTGTGGGGGAATGGAGAAGAAGGGATGAGAGAATGGGGAGATAGATGAGAATTAGATAGTATAAAACTTCAACTTTAAAATAAAAAATCCTTCATTAAGCTACCATGAGAGGTCTTAATGGCCTCTCCATCAACCAACTTGGAAAGGAATCCAACTCCCTCAAAATCGGTTCACAAGCAAGGAGAGTGAACACTCACCATGCAATGGACAAGAAAAATCTCTCCAAAATTCCAATGTCCAATAAAAAAATGATCAAAAACTATTCTCCTTCCTCATGACATCCTTTTATTAATTTCATGAGGCCTCCTAAGGTTGAATTTCCCTCCATGAGCTTCCACCAACTCATCTTAGTGGTTTAGTAACTCTCGTGACACTTGTCTTCCTCTTCATGCTCCAATTCTTTACCCAATTTAAATGGATACCTATAAATCCCAAATTTGACCTCTTGGTGGCTACTTTTATCCATGGCATGTCATCTTTTTCATATGTCAGCAATCAGGTCTGAATTTGCCATACTTGTCATAGAATATTCCATCATTTGTTTTCATAGAGTGCATGGAATATCCTTCCAAGTGGCACACCTTGTCTTCTAGTCTCTTCCTCTTCCATGGGAGTTACCCTCCTTTAAAAAATTTGACTTCCTTGGCTCATTATATGATATTTGACACCACATTACCATCCAATAATGTTACATTACCCATGTGTTCGAATTTGGATGAATATCATGCCAAGCGTGCGAGGAATTTAGTCACCCAAAGTCTTCACAATCTTCCAAGTGTCTTCATGAACTCAAGCCACCTTATTTTCTTAGAATTTATCATTTACATGACCCAATTAAATGTGATAATGGTAAACTAAAGTCCTTTTGGGTCCCATAGACCCTAATTACAAAATTTATGTCTCCATCTACCCCTAGGGAACTAATAGGTTGGTGAAACTTTATTTGCAAATAATCTTATTTGGAAATTATTTAATTGGGGACATGATAAATGTACGCTAGTAGATAAACTAATCCTCAATATTGAATTGTTCTCATATCATATAATAAGAGGAATGTTAGCAATATTATCCCTAAATTATTAATAAACAATAGTATCAACACTAATTCAATACAGTATGGAAGAAAACAAATATCACTAAATCACAAGCATCTACTTATTATTAATTATAAGAAAATTTCATAAAATCAGTGTTTGAATCGATCATATTATTACTTCATCAATTCTAAATAAGCAAGTTTCGTCCTTGTACCGACATTATAGTAATATCGAGAGCTATATATGTGGTATTTATACCATAGTAAACACAATATTCAATCCAAATATTAATGCTTCAATAATTATAAATTTCAATCTAAAAATAACACATTTAATATATATAAAGCAAATAATTATAAATTTCAATTTGAAAACCAATAATTATTTCATGGACTGGTTGTATACCGGGAGAGAAAGGTTATACGCGTGATGGAAGGCTGCCACTGTAAGGGAAGCCCTCGAGTTGACCATCATTTAAAGGTTCACCGCTGCCAGGAATGAAGAGGACCGCATGGAAGGAGGAAGCACCAGTGTGAAGGACTAGGGAAAGGTGGGTCTTCGGCCACTGTTTTGGAATGTGAAGGCCAGAATATGGGAGAGAAACCTAGAGGAGGGAATAACGTTGTTGTAGTAGCAAGAAGAGGTGGATAAAGGTGTATGAGGGCTGGCGAGGTGCTAACAACTCATGGGAAGATGAGGTCGATGCAGTCTTAGCAGCAACGAACCTGAGGATATGTGCATGAAGGAGATGTGGAGGTATGCGCCAGCAAAGGGTGGAAAGGAATATTTTTCAAGCTCAGTAGAGGAGGTCTGAGGGAAGGGCCACGGAAAGGTGGCAGCTGTGAGTGGGAGTGGTAGCAAGCGAGGATGAAGAAGTGGGCTACCAAAATATTGACTCTACGTAATGAGGAGGCATCCCGTGGGGTCAAATAAAACCAGCAACAGTGTTTCTATGGTAGGAAGGAATGATGAGGAAATGGTGGAGTGTGGGATAAAGGAGCAGCCTTGTGGAGGAGGGAGTTTCGCTGAGGTTACAAGGAGGAGAGGAAAGTAAGTACGACTGTGTAGAGGGATGACCGATCTAAGTGAGGAGTGGTATAAACCTAACCCAAATATAACTAAAATTAACCTACTACCAAAACTAACTCCTAAACTATTCTAACATATAACCCTAGACTATATTGGTGAGAGGAAATAGTGTGAAACCTAGGGAAACCCTAACACAAGCCCTACCCAACCTAGGGAATCTAGGGAGGATGACCTACACAGAGAGGAAGGAATTTTAGTTCAGCAACTATCCTAGAAGAACTAAGAAAACACCCCTTAGGAATCTAACAAGGAGACGTCTCTCTACTTGCTAAGGTGACAAGAAGGATGGAATTGGCTTGTCCTAGGAAGAAATGCATCACTAGGGCAACCACTTAGTCAAGAAAATGTACTAAAAACCAAAAATAAAACAAAGAGATAAGAAGACAAACCTCAATGTGCTCATGTTTACCCAACAAATAAAAGCATCACCTTGCATAGAATTTCACCAAAGAAAACCAAGAACAACTTACATAACCAGAAAAATCCCTTCCTCAAGAGAGGCACATCACTCCATAAAAAACCCTAGGTAGGGTAGAACAAATGCATAGTGTATTATCCCCATCATTTCTGATTTAAAATGAAAGTGAGGAGATCTATTTATAAGATCTCACACTCACTTTTACAAATAAAATCCAAGTCGGCATGCCTTAAAACAAGTAAATTCACAATTATTAAATCTCAACTTAAAATTAAAATAAGATAATAATAAAATATAGACTAAGGTAGGCTACCTATGGGTATTTACATCCCCAGGTTCCAAAACATGCTCAAATAAGAGAATCGCTCTTAAAAAAAGGCCGAAGAGGAATGGAGGTAGGGTGTTATGCCCCATCTAACCCCTAAAATACTCTAAAATCCCTTGAACGCCCTCCTCAGAGAATGAAAATGACCTGGCATGGAGGATGCCTTCCTCTAAGGAAATAATGTCAGGGGGAGAAAGGACCCACTAACTAAAGGGCCATTAGGGCATATTAAGTGGTCGTGACTAAAGGAGAGAGTCTTGTGGCTGAAGCAGAGGCCACACGAGCATGTAAGAAGGATATGGAGTCATGAGACCCAATGGTCAACTATTAAGGGCCCTAGACACCAACCTTGAGGTTAAAAACCTCTTTAACGGGTATTCAACTATGCCATTAAGACATAGTACCCTTAAAGAAGGACCAAAGGGTCCATCCATGACCGTCATCGCTCAATAAAACCCCTCTTGGTTTAAAAATTGGCCCTCTCTCCCTGGGGTACACCTGAAGGTGAGTTGGGTAGAAGTGCAGCGTAATAGTTACCTAAGTTGAAAAATTAGGGTTTCTCTGCCAAACACTAGGTCCACCCAAATCAGTCTTCCTGAAAATATTTCAAGCAAGCATCAAGTTGAAGTAATCTCATTGGTAAGTTATATTCTCTCTATTACCATTTGAGGTTCTCATTTTTATCATGATGAAGAAAATTACCAAGCTTGAGGAAAAGCTTGACGGAGCTGAGAATTTATGAGCATGGATGTATAGAGTCCTTCTCATACTTGAAGAAGCATGACTTAGAGAACTATGTCAAAGAATAAGTTCCAGATCCAGAGGAAGATGAAGACAAAGCAAATCACAAGAAGAAATTGGTCAAATCCAAGAGTATTATTTCCATCTCCATCAAATAGAATTTGATATCATATGAATAATCCCAAGGATATTTTCGATGCAATGACCAACTTGTACGAAGGAAATAACATCAATAGGAGGATGACCTTGAGAACTCAACTCAAGGATGTGAAGATGAAGATATTAGAAAGCATTAAATATTACTTCACAAGGATCTCTCATATCAAGGCGAAACTAGAAGACATTGAAGACAATTTCAAATAAGCAAAAGTAGATATTACAACCTTGAATCGTCTCCCAAGTTCATGGGGATATTTCATTCAGGGGATTTGTTCTAGAAGGAAGCTCACCTATGGAGGAATGCATGTAAGAAGAAGATCGATTGATAGAAAAAGAAGAAGAGATGGATGAATATGAAAATCAATCCCTAACAACTCATGCCAAGAAGAGAAAGAACAAGAAGGAAGAACATTCTCACACAAAAAAAATAGAAGAAGGACCTCTCACAACTCAAAAGTTTCACTTGTGTTAGGACACTTTGTGAAATAATGTCCCAAGAAGGAAGAATGGAAGGATGATATGATCAAGAAGTACCTGTCGATCATGTAGAATGATGTATGGATATGATTTCAATACCTGAAGGTAAGTCTGTAATGTCTTCTAAGTAGATCTACAAGATCAAGCATACAACAGATGAGTATACAGATATATAAAGAAAGGTTCGTGGTTTCTCTCAGAAAGAGGGATTCGATTATGAAGAGACATTTCTCTAGGGGCCAGACACACCTCTTTAGTGGTGGATATTAAACTAGACAATTGGTGTAATCAAATTAGAAGGACAGATTGAGCAACCACTAGGATTTGGGACTCTCTACAGAAAACCACCTATGAGTAGAAGGATCTGTACAATCTCAAAAGGAACCCATGGGATAACACATAAAATTACATGAGGATCTTGAGGATAAACTATATTGATGGATATCCAAAATTTTACTACAAGGTTAAATATAGAATCCTACAAATGGTGAGAAGTGTCATGTCCCCAATTAAATAAGTTCCAAATAAGACTAATTGCAAATAATGTTCCACCAACCTAATAGTTCCCTAGGTTGAGATGGAGACATAAATTTTGCATTAAGGGGATATGGGACCCAAAAAAACTTTATTTTACCATATTCACATTTAAATGGGCCACATAAATTATAAATGCTAATAAAATAAGGTAGTTTGGGTGGATGAAGACACTTGGAAGCTTGTGAATCCTTTGGATGACTAGATTCCCCACACACTTGGCATTATCTTCATCCAAATTCGAACACATGGGTAATGTAAATTTATTGGAGGGTTATTTGGTGTATAATATCATATAATTAGTCAAGGAATTTGAATAGGTAAAGGAGAGTAACTCCCATGGAGGAGGAAGAGACTAGAAGAAAAGGTGTGCCGGGAGATTTCATGCATTCTATGACAACAAATGATCAAAGATTCTATGACAAGTATGACAAATTCAGACCTGATTGCAGACATATAACAAATATTTCATGACAGGGATAAAAATATCCACCAATAGGTCTAATTTCGAGTTATAGGAATCCATTAAAATTGGGGAAATAATGGGATCATGAAGAGGAAGATAAGTGTCATGAGAGTTACTAAACCACTAAGATGAGTTGGAGGAATACCATAGAGGGAAATTAGACCTTAGGAGGCCTCATGAAGTTAATAAAATGATTTCATGATGAATCATAATGTATTTTGATCATTTTTTAATTGGCCTTTGACATTTTGGAGAGCTTTTGCTTGTCCATTGCATGGTGAGTGTTCACTCTCCTTGCTTGTGAACCAATTTCGAGGGAGTTGGATTCCTTTATAAGTTGGTTGATGGGGAGTCAATTAAGACCTATAATTGGAGCTTAATTAGTTATTTTTTATTGCATTTTGAAGTTCCATATATTCAAATTCTCATCTATATCCCTATTATCACATTCCTTCTCCTGCATTCCCCCACACTCTCATGTTGATGGCACACTTGTTGGAGTGGTGCTTGCACTTTGCTGAGGATATTTGATGCCAAATATTGGGTATAATATGTATGTCTCTGTAATATCAGCTCCATATTCTCTGTAATTCGAAATATCATAAATACATGTATGAAAGGCTTTTTTTCCCCATGCTCTTGAATAACTAGTTTTCATGGATTTGGCTTCAATCATGAAGTGGTTTTATATCATTTTTTATGAGGAATTTTATATGAGTTTTATTATTTTGGGGAAGACATATATTATTTAAGCCTCTGTACTTTCATTCTCATATGCTATTCAGCTTGAAATCCAAGAAACTCTTGTGTGAAAAGCTTGCATTCTCATGCTATTGTATCACTAGTTTTCATGGATTTTGGATTCAATCTTGAAGTAGTTTTATACAAGATTTGTATGAAGGATATTCTATGAGTTGGATTATGTTGTGACAGATATATATGATGTGTTACTCTATAATTCCATTTCCATATGATCTGTGGGTTGAAATACAATAAATCTATATGTGAAACTCTTGCATTCTCATGCCATTGAATCACTAGTTTCCATGACTTTGGCTTCAATCTTGAAGGAGTCTTGTATCATATTTGTATGAGGTATGTTCTTTGATTTTATTATTTTGTGAAAGCCATATATGATGTGTTACTCTGTAATTTCATTTCCATATTCTCTTTGGGTCGAAATCCAAGAAATCCATATGTGAAACTCTTGCAATTCCATGCTACTAATTCACTAGTTTTCATGTATTTGACTCCCATACTGAATGAGTTGTATACAAGACTTATATGAGGGGATTTATATGGAGTTTAATACTTTTGGGTTAGAAAATTTTATGTTTTATATGGTATTTATCTGTCACATCCTGATCTGAGCCTTTAAATCTACCTTTCATATGTCAAAATCGAGCTAGTTATGCAATTTCCCCATAAGTAATTTCACTTAAAGTTATCAAATGAATGTGGAACTCTATAACCAGTTTGAAGAAATAATAACCATGTGTAATGAAATTCCATGAGGTATTATATTATTCCCCATACTCTTATTACAAATTTGGGTGGTTCGTACATGAGTTTGGAAGCCCGATTGGCCTACACCCTAGGGGGGATTTCATCACAATTTCCTATAAATTTTGGCCTTTTTGTCATTAGCCCCAAACAAGGTTGCAGAGGCATAAATTCAGATACAAAGTTTCCATAAACCGTATTGGTAGTTTCAAGGCTCACCATACCATTTCCTTTCAAATTCGGGACCATTTGGTGAAATTTGGAACCCTCTAGAGTCGTGACTAGTAAAGCTCGAATTTTGCCCAATTTGTAATTTTCTCCAAAATTCCAAAAAAGGGACAATATAGACACTAGACAATTGGTGTAATCGAAGTATAAGGACAAATTGAGAAACCACCAGGATTTGGGACTCTCTACAAAAAATAAGCTATGCATAGAAGGATTTTTACAAGCTCAAAAGGAACCCATGGGATAGCATATGCAATTACATGATGATGTTGAGGATCAACTAGAGTGATGGAGATACCAACCTTTACTACAAGTTTAAATATAGAAGCCTACAAAGGACAAGAATCTCATATATGGGTGCAATAGAAACTTGCAACAAAGTTCGATATGGAGGATCTTGATATCTAGTGACCTTGAGAGGTGACATAGATGGATACATAGAAGATTAGCAACAAAGGAGACCACTTGTGACTCCAGTACAGAATTTCCCAATTCATAGAGTACTAGATATAAAGGGAGGATGGTGATCCACTTCAGAGGGAGTGACTACAGTAGATCTCTGAGTTTAAGAATATTGACATGATTATTAAGATTAGAGGTGTGACATAATCCAAAGGAGATTTTCCTTAGCCAAGGAAAATATGTAGTCAAGACCTTTAAGAGGTTTAATATGTTGGGTTATAGCTACAATGATGGAATCTAACTTGAAATTCCTATGCAATCCTACCTCAGAAATAGTTGATTTCACAGTCTACAGGAAGAAGATCGTTTCGTTGTTGTACTTGACAAACACGAGATTGGGTATTTGTTTTGTGGTGAATACTTTTATCCAGTACATGGTGGAGCCAATATGTGTTCACATGATTGTGTAAAAGCATGTGGTGAGGTACCTAAATGATATAATTGAGTATGGACTCAGATATGCAAGAGATCAGAGGATATACTAGTAAGGATATGATTGAATCCAATTGGGATGGTAGTGATACAAATAGGAAGAGCACTTCAAGTTGCTACTTCAGTATGGTATAATTTCTTGGTTATGCAAGAAGCAGATGAATGTAGCACTGATTATAGCTGAGGCAGAGTATATTGTAACTTGTTTAGCAAGTTGTGAGACAATATGTTTTTGGAACCTACTTGGAATATTTTTCGATGACAACTTTTGTGTATTGTGACAACCAGATTTGCGTAAAGTACGCAAATAAGAATCTGAAGCTACTAGAGTCAATGGAACTGATATATGACATCATTGATGTAAAATATTCCTTCATGAAGAACCAACTAAGAAGAAAGCAAGGGAAGATTCCTCAAGTGATGAGGAATATATACTTTGATTCAGAAGAACTCTACCAATGAAGATGAAGATCGTTCTCTTATCCATTTCAACATTGAATAAGAAGGGATGCATTTGTATGACATGGAGATTCAGCACCAATACATAGTTTTATGTGATATAATGTAAGAATATTTGCTCATTATTTCTGATAATAAGCAAGATCGACATAGGTACTCAAAATCAGATAATGAAGTAGAGCATGTTTTTTGAGACTCCAGTAATTCCTACAAGAAGAAAACGATCAAGAGGGAGTCTACCAAACAAACAAAGATAAGTATTTGAAATGAAATTTCCTATATATTTAGTTTCTTAAATGATATTGTTCAGTTGTGTACATAGATAAGTCACTAGATTTAGGAAGTGTATTATGCATGTTAGAGTGTTTGCATTGATGAATAGTTTACTACTAATATGCATGTGATGGGTAAGTGGCTTATGTGTTGTACAACATTCAAATGTTTCTTATCTAGAATGAAACCTCTTTGCTAACATGTTGGGAGTAATAAATGCTCGTAATAATGTCTTGGTAGAGATGGAAGGAATCTAGAAAGTTAGCATATGTATATGAGATATGGATGAATGTTGTATTGGCTAAAATAGTTGCATGATTGTATGACATATATATTTATGCATAATAATTTGTCATTATGAATATGTTTTGAATATTATGAAATGTTTCTAACCATGCAATTGAATTTGACTTGTAGGAAAGATCGTTTGCAGTCACCTACAACAGCAGAATGTTGAAGAAAAAGTGATAAAGAACAAGTTGTTGATGTATTGACTAGGTCCATGTCTCGTGTAAAGTTTGAATACTTTTGAGAAAATCTTGGTGTAGTTCGAAAGAACCTCCCTCGAAAGAGGGAGTGATGATGATGATGATGTGGTATGTTTCCTGTTGCATTGGTGTGGTAGCTCAGTCTAAGTAGGGTATTTCTGGCTAGGCTTGTTTGTACAGAAAGGGTTAGTAAGTCAGACGAGGCCTATTTGATCCTAGGGTGATTAGTATGTCTTTCTAGGATTGTTTGGCCTGAAACGGTTAATAAGCGAGATAAGGCTTGTTTGATCCCCAGGTAGATCCATTTTTCTATCTAGGCTTGTTTACATTGAAAAAGTTAGTAAGTCAAACAAACATCCAATGGATCTATTGGAGTGTTGAAATATTGTAACTTCAAAGGATATTCTAATTGTATTTTACTTATGTACCCCAAGGGATCTCTTATTATTCCTCCGTCAGGATGTTACTATTGTAATTGGTCATCATAGATTCATGAGGTAAATTCTCCATTGTAATTCAAGTCAACAGTACCCCATTGAATAATATAAAATATTGTTTTGAGTCTTTCTAAGTGAATTCGTCCCAGACAGTTTACTGGGGTCGACTTGTTTAGGGTAAAAGTAAGTTGGCATAATGTGTATAAATAGAGGAGTTGTGTTCCTCATTATAATACAGACTCACTAACTTGAGTAGCGCATAGGAGAGAGAGAGAGAGAGAGAGACAGATCAGCAAGGAGGACAATACTTGTTTTGGGATTTTATCTTATACATCTTATAGAAAGGAATTTTTGATGGATTTTCTTCCCCTTGAGGGTTTCCCAGGATAAATACTGTGTCTATCTTGTGATTGTGTTTCTTTCAATGATTCTACATATTCTACTGTTGTGAATTTGGATTAAACACTAATGTCTAGCATGAGAAATCTTAACATGGTATCAGAGCTAGCCTGAATATGACAACTATCACAAGGTGAAACTCTCTCTCTCCTCTCCCTCCGAAAGAAATTAGGGTTTCTGTAAATTTTGGAATTTGGAAGATCTGCTTGTATAGAAAATTGTGCTCCATGCAGCACGTCTATTAAGCCTAGGATCAAAGTTTTTGGGTGGTTTAATCTCCGGTAAATCCAACCCCTAGTTTGGCCTTGAATAAGAAAACTGCAGAAAACCAGAACCAGAAATTCTGCAGAAATTGGAACCTCGAAAGTAAGATTTGGGATCAAATTGGAACCTCGAAAGTAAGATTTGGGATCTACAAAAATTAGATGGACCAACCAAATCGCCTCAGTCAACCGCATATCCTAGTAAGTTCGTCTTTTCATTTTGAGAAATTTCAATTTTTAGTGACCTCCTAGATAGGATGGACCCAAGCACTAAGCTTGAGGACAAATTGAAAGGAATAGAAAACTTCCTAGCATGGAAGTATAGGATTGGCCTCATTCTAAAACAGAATGGTCTTGAGAATTACATCAAGGATGAATTTAAAGAACCAACATAAGTTGAAGCTAAGGAGAATCATAAACAAGACCTAATAAAGGCAATGAGGATCATTGTTGATTCTATCAAATATCACTTGATCCCTCAAGTGTCATCTAAGAAGAAATCAAAGCAAATGTATGATGCACTTTCCAGAATGTATGAGGGAAGGAACGTCAACATAAACATGAATTTGAGAGCTCAACCTAAAGGGCACCAAGATGAGTAAAGGAGAATCAATTCAATATTACTTCACAAGGATCTCCCAGTTCAGGGAACAACTAAGTGTTATTGGAGACACCATTTATGTGGATGAACTAGTAATGATTTCTCTCAATGGTCTCACTAGACCTTGGGATTCATTCATACAGACTCTGTGTTCCAGAAAATAAAGTATGAAGTTTGGCATAGTATGGGAAGATTGCATTCAAGAAGAAGCTAGAGTATCTAATAGAGAAGCTCTACTCAGGGAATATGATCAATATCTATCCATCCATACTAAAGGAAGGAAACAATCAAACTTCAAGAAGGGTAGCCATAAACCTTCAAAGAATAAGTTTCAAAAGAAAAGAGTAAACAATCAGAAAAAATATTACTCAAAGTATCAATGTTATAACTAACATAAGATAAGATATCCGTGAGATGTAGAACAGATGGTGGCGGGGTATAGTTAAGACGCTCCCTAAGCTAGAAGGTCGTCAGTTCTAATCCCATCGGATACCAAAAAATCCAACCATGTTAAGGGTTGGTGTGGTCCAAGCCGGGTGCGATCCCCGGGTGATTTTGATGGCTTAGATGCCCTTGGTTCATGGTTACTTAGCCAATGGAAACCCTGCTAGTCAGGGGGGTTCCACCACTTTGCCAACAACAAAAAAAACTAACATAAGATAGGACACCTTACTAGAGAGTGTCCATCACCAAAGAAGAACAACAACAAAAGACAGCATGCTCATCTAGCTGAATATGAGGATGAAGAAGAAAGACCTCGAAAGAGATTGACAAAAGAAGAATATATAGTAGAATATGTACTACTATTATCTTCACTCTTTGGGTCTGTAACACCTAGAGAATATACATGTATTATTGATAGTGGTGCTTCAAAGCACAAGAAAAGGAATAAGCAAACTCTATCAAGACTCGAAGAAAAGAGTTCTCCTCATAAAGTATCATTAGGAGATGACTATCAATATCCCATCAAAGGTATTGGTGAATCAAGCTACAATCTTGACTCTGGGACTTCCATGAATATGAGGGAAGTACTGTATGTTATGAGATTGAAAAAAGAACTTACTTTCCATCTCATCTCTAGATAAGAAAGGATATAGATTTTATTTTATAAATGGACCAGTACGTATGTGGTCCAAAGGAAAGACACTTGAATATTTTGTGGTCATTGGAGAAGAAGGAGGAGGATTGTACAAACTCAAAGGAAATCTAGAGACATCCCTTGTCCATGAGACTACTAGCTCAACTGAACTATGGCATAGGAGGATTTCTCACATCAACTATAAAGCACTTCCCTATGTGAGCAAGGTGGTAGCAGGGCTACCAAATCTAAAGATTGATCATGAGGGAACTTGAAAAGAATGTACAAGACGAAATAACATCAAGAATCCCTTTCTAAAAAGTGAAACAAAGACTAAAGCTATGATGTATGTGGTCCTATTCCATCCATATTGTTAAGTGGATATGAATATTATGTCACATTTATTTATGACTATTCAAGAAAGACGTGGATATACTTCTTGAAGAACAAGAGTGAAGTGTTCAAGAAATTCAAGGAATTCAAAGCCTTGATAGAGAACCATTCAGAAACAAGAATCAAGAAACTGAGATCAGATAATGGTGGAGAATATACTTCAAAATAATTTGAAGCATTCTGGAAGGAGGCTGGAATCAACAGGGAACTAACCACTCCCTATAATCCTCAACAGAATGGTGTTGCAGAAAGAAATAATAGAACCATTATGGAAGCAGTGAAAATGATGATTGAAGACCATGACCTCCCCATGCACATATGGGCTGGAGCAGCAAGAACAAATGTATATGTGCATAATATATTATCTCATAGTGCTCCTATATTCAAGACTCATTAATAGATGTATACAGGAAAGAAACCTGAAGTGATCCATCTCAAGATATTTGGTTGTCTAGTATATGTACATATTCTGAAAGAGAAGAGAACCAAGTTGGATCCTTCTGGAAAGAAGGGAATATTTGTTGGATACTATGAAGCCTCCAAATCCTTAAAGATATACATTTCAGGATTCCATCATATCGATATTAGTAGGCATGTAACATTTGATGAAGAGACATCTCTCAATAAATCCAAAAGGTGTCAACTTGAAGAAGTACATGAAGAGGATGTACCTCCAAGAATGATAGAAGTTGAAGCCTCTCCTGAAATAGTAGCATATGAAGATCATGATATGCTAGAACCTCAGGAACCCCTTACTATGGATATGCCTTGAAAGAGAAAACCTGCTTGGGTAAGAGAAATCATACAAGAAGAAGAGATATATGAAGCTCCAGAAGGATCCACAAGAACAAGAAAAATGTCAGAACCCCATATTTTCACAAAAATTTAAAATTTTTAAGATAGCATAAAATGTCTAAATACGCAGTTTACTAAATACTAGCGGTTAGCAGAAAATGAAACAATCTAACACTTAGTATTAATCATATTCATATTACGTTAACTAATACAGCTTTCATTTTTGTAAAGTATATGAGATTGACCTGCACACAGCTTTCTTTCAGTTTTACTAATAAGTTTACTTTTTGGCAAGTAGGTGAAATCTATCTTTGAAAACTTGGGCTTACTTAGCATTTATGCTAACGCAGATGGACTACTGGTTCTTACAGGTTAACAGATAACGATCGATCAAGTAGGGGTTTAATTCATAAAGTAGCAAGAAGTATATCTGTTGCATGTAAAATGCTAGTAATTAACTGACTATTTACAAGCAAGCTCTAAAGAGGTAAAGTGATTGTGTTTTATTTCATAAAAGTACTTCTATCAATCTGGACAGTAAATATTTCCAGTAGAGTACATGTTTCTATTTTGTCACTAGCTTAATAGTTAAGGAAATTATCAACCTGTTACTTGTATGTAAAAATAAATGCTCATTAACAAGTTGTAACCTTCTGTACTTACATTATCGCCTTGCTGCATGCACTATTGTAACAACATACATCACCATCTTATTTAATAATGTACCAATCTTATTGTTACTTGCATTCTGTAGGAATCTTACTGCCTGGAATTCTCCTTGACATTATAAGCTTGATTATTGTAATTAAATGCATCGTTTCATGATGGAATACTATCTACCCTTACTTCATAAGTCTAAGTCATAGGTAAATATATTATCATTGTCATTCCAATGATTATAGACTTGAGCATGGTTTGTTCCATTTTACTATTATCATATTGCCTAGCTTACAACAAGTTAATGTTTATAATAACTATTATGGTAGAT
Organism: Pseudotsuga menziesii; assembly: GCA_001517045.1. NCBI lineage: Eukaryota > Viridiplantae > Streptophyta > Pinopsida > Pinales > Pinaceae > Pseudotsuga > Pseudotsuga menziesii. The sequence goes on along the minus strand of LPNX011127236.1, from coordinate 928,122 downwards.
TTTTCTACCTAGAACTTTTAATCTGAAGCTTACTCTAAGTGACACTACTATGACCAAGATTCTTACACTATACTAAGAACAGGAAAACATAACAATCACATACTACCTTTACCCAATAAAGATATGGTCTATTATTAGTTTTGACAAGTCAAGTAAGCAAACTATTATATATGAGAGCTTATACCAAGGTCGAGCCTTGTAATTGTCATGGTTTAAATACTTTTACTATTCTAGTTAAACTCCATAAATTATAACCACCCAAAGCCGTCGGTTTACAAATGATAAGTTTGGAATAAAATATGTGCATATTTTATCGTCGTTTTGCAAGTATATAAATCAAATGATAAATGGAAAAGTCCTAAAGCATGATCGACATTTGGATTATCCATATGACAAAGTTGTTACAACCTTTCACTAGGGTCAACGTTAAGAGATCATCGTTAATCAATACGCAAATTTTGAAGCTATCATAAATTATGATATAGTTTATGTATGAACAATGGTGAAAATATATACAAGCGTACTCCATAGTTTTGTTCATGGTTTGATTAAATCATTGTATTAATAATTGGATGATTGAACCGCAGATGGACTATGGACTTGACCCTTGCATGGTTAAAAGAATTGGAGGGCACGTGGTCACCTCCTGTCCATGCATTGGTGATATAAAAGTCTTGCAAACCCTATTTTCTCTGTCATTTGCCTTCGAAGTTCACGTTGGCCTGCGGGCTGCTCTACATAGTTTCCATGGCAGCCGTAAGGGCTGTCCCTCTACTAGCTTGCTCCAAGGATTTTGTTTGACGTTGTTGTGGTTTCCTGAGCTCGGTCTTTGTTTGTAAACTTTCTTAGCTGTGAAACTTACCATGTGAGTGTTTACTGATTTTTGTGTTTGGCTCTCGACCTATCCATAGCTCAGTCCTGCTTTCCTCGTGGTCTGTCACTACTTTGTGAAGCTAAACCTTCTTTGCTATTGTTTGTGCTCCACAGTTGTCGTAGGGTTTGGACATTTTTGTGTGTGCATTACGTAGCTGGTGACAATCTCTTCGCTGCTCAATACTCTGTTATTTACAAGTAAATATATCTCAGTTTTAGTATGTAAACTCTATCAATTTATGAACATCATTAGGATTTTTAATGTTAAAGAATTGAGCCCTGAACTAACGCTTGGTTAAATGCTTGTGCAGGAACCCGTGACAGTTCCAACCTTCGGTAAAAGATAAACAACGACCATCTTCAGTGGCTCGTGGGTCTAACTGGTAAGCCCTGAGTTCAAATGGGTTTCACCCTACTTGTATTGAGGGTTTTTGAAGGAGAACTCAGTGCTTGGAATCCTATTCAGTCTCTTTGTTTAATAGGGGGTTTTAATAATTTGTTTTCCAGTTTATTGTTATAACCCTTGCTACGAAGCTGGGTAAACCGGCCTTTAGTTGTGTGATGTACTTTGGTTAAGCCTTTAGCCTTACGGCCTGTCAACGTAATACATTTGGATTTTAAGAAGGTCTTTATCTTCGAGCTATGTCTCATTTTTGCAATGGTTTTTGTACTCTTGTAAACTAAGATTCTGTGTAAATAGAGTCTTTCGTTCTTCACTGTCAGTGATGATAATTACTGTTTAAGTTATCCTTTTGTAAGTGTTGATTGTTAATATGAGGACTGTGGATCAGTCGTAATGTGAAATTTATAATATTAAACTTATTTTTCTAGTATATACAATCTATGGTTTTCCGGAAATGAAACCCTTGTCTAAAATAAGTTCTTCAATTTATTATTAATTAGGTTTTGCTACTTGTTATTTTGGTTTGATTATTAAAGTGTGTGGTGATATTTTAACTTGTTACTGCAACTTATCTTGCTTGTTTATAAAATACATTTGTTTTCAGAAAAGACTGTAATAGTCTATAGTAGACACTGTAATATTCTTATAACATTTATTTATATAATTATCAATGTAAATGGATTACAATTTAGATAATTTGATTTATAATAGATAAATAAATTGTTTAGGGTTTCGACCCTGAAGTTTTTCCTTCACAGGTATAAGCTTGTCTGGTAAATGTAAAATAGTTTCTAAATATGTAAATTTTTAGTTTTATACTAGTTATTGTTTATATTTACATTTCTTTTATTTACTAAACTGTTACGTAGAATTTATTCAGAGTTTTCGAAAGGATAGAAAATAAACTCTATAATTCTGTTTACTCTTTATAAATTAAGGACTTTTAATATAACCCTATCTAATTTATATTAAATATTAGTCTTAGATTTAGTTGATATTGTTCGAAGATAAACTATGTGGTTAGTAGCTTGTTTATATACTTAACTGTAAGTAATCACTGTAACTCTAAAGTAGTTTTACTGCTGCATTTCATTCAGTTATACTAAGTGAAAATAGAGAAATAGAAATAAATCATAACATTGTTTTTCCTCCATAATATTTTAACATTGAAATAAAATTATTCTACTATCTATAGTTACACAATCCTATCTACTATTTTCATTCTCGTATCTACTTAAAGCATTCTATCTGTGCTAGAGTACGGCCTGGTTTCCAGGTGTGGAAAAACACAGTTTAGAAATTTATTTTCATTCTAACACATTATTTTCTAAATCCATTTCATTTCTATAACAATCTGATGAAAATACTAACTCAAACATTTCACAAACTAAACTGTTAACATTCACATAACAGTTAACTAAGATTTATTTAACTAAAACAGTAAAATAAAATAACTTAGAACCTGTTGAGGACAGACAACAACAGCTTTAGGAGGTCGTTCCTCCCTAGCAATCTCCTATAGAGCGCTCAAACAACGCTTCCTCAGGACCCCCAAGCCTGTTCGTGGTCTTCTTGGCTGAGAACTGGTGGAGAATGCAAACAGTAGAACCCTCTGTCAACTGACCACTTTAATACCTCAATAAATACTCTGCTCTTAGCAGTATGATCTTCAACTTAAAAGCTACACTAGATCAATAAGCAGTTATCCCCTCAAACACTTTCCAAATTTCCCTTCCATTGAATTTCTCTGAAGTACATTCATTCAACCTGAATGATCACTTCCCTAGAATGAGCAGCCTCAGCTCTCTTCAATGGGAATTTTTATAAAGATTGCCTAGGTCTTTTGGGTCAGTTTTCATTAATTGAGCCACCTACTCTGATTCCATTTTCTTGGGGAATCATGACCCCAAATGTAGGGAGGTTGCCACCTGCAACAGTTGGAAGTGGTTTGAGGATGTTGCCATATGTCAGTTTGCTCTCCACCCAGTCTCCTCCACCAATTTGATCAGTAAACACTCTTTTAACAGCTCTCCTAAGATGTTGTATCCTCCTTTATTTATTTATAAATAAAATATTCATAATTACATTAAATATCCTTGACCCTGTTGAGTCATCAATTACAACTTAGCATAAAGTTTAACATATTGTCCTCAAATAATATCAAATAATATAAAATTGTTTTTGCAAAATTGGGGTATGTGACAAAAAAATATCAAATCCGTACTCTAGTTATGTAGGTTTGATGTGTGATCTTGTAGATCAAGAACCCGCCAGCTATGAGGAAGCTGCATAGAAGAAAGAGTGGGTGGAAACAATGATGGAAGAATACCACTCAATATTGAATAATGATATTTGGGATATAGTACCCAAACCAGAAAAAAAGAGTGTGGTATATTTGAAATGGATCTACAAGATAAAACATGTTGCTAATGGAAGTATTGAAAAGTACAAGGAAATATTTGTGGCTAGAGGATTCTCTCAGAAAGAGGGGATTGATTATGAAGAGACATTTGCTCCAATAGAAAGGTACACTTCCATTAGAACCATCATGGCATTTGCTTCCATGATGAATTGGGATCTACACCAAATGGATGTAAAGACGCCCTTCCTGAATGGTATGATTGAGGAAGATTTTTACATTGAACAGCCACAAGGATTTGAATTAAAATACAGAGTGACTCATGTATGTAAGTTGAAAAAGGCTCGGTATGCACTGAAGCAAGATCCTAGAGCTTGGTATGGTATAATAGATAGATTCTTAGAAATCTTGGGCTTTACCAAGAGTAGAGTTGATCCTAACCTTTACATGAAGGTTATGGGTGATGAACCTGTCATACTATTACTGTATGTGGATGATCTATTTCTGACTGAAAATGGGAAACAGATCACATATTGAAAGAAGAATCTAGACGAATAATTTGAGATGAAAGATCTTGGATTGATGCATTATTTCCTAGGGCTGGAAGTGTGGAAGATCCTAGAAGGAATCTTTCTAAACCTGGGAAAGTATGCAGTATAAATATTGAAAATATTTGATATGTTGGATTGTAAATCCATGGCCACACCCATGGAAACCAACCTGAAGTTTTTATCTGATGAGTCATCAAAGTTAGTGGATATGACTCCGTACAGAAAGATTATTGGGTTATTGATGTATCTAACGAATACAAGGATAGATATATTCTTTGTTGTGAACACCTTAAGTCAATATCTAGTTAAACCTAGATGGGTTCACTGGATAGTTGTAAAGCATATGAAGAGGTACCTAAAACTTACTATAGATCTTGGACTTTACTATGGTAGAGATCATGGATACATATTGTATGGATATACGGATTCATATTGGGTAGGAAGTGTTGTAGATGTGAAGAGCACCTCAGGTGGATGTTATTGTTTGGGATCCGCCATGATCTCATGGTTTAGTAAGAAACAGTCCAGTGTTTATCTCAATATAGCTGAAGCAGAGTGCATAGCATATTGCTCCACTAGTTGTGAAGTGATATGGATTTGGAAATTGATGTCTGTACTATTTGACATGGAGTTGGATCCCACAGTGATTCTTTGTGACAACCAAAGTTGCATAAATATGGCAAAGAATCTTGTGTTCCATGATAAATCAAAGCACATAGATATCGGATACTTCTATATAAGGGATATGGTACATAAGGGAGCTATAAAGCTCTAGTATGTGAGTATCGATGAGAAATTTTTTGATGTAATGACCAAGCCTCTATCTCAAGTAAACTTTGAATATTTTGGTGACAAGATTGGTGTAGTTTGAAAATACTTTCCTCGCAAGGAGGAATAGTGATGATACTACAAACTTTCCTTGCAAGAAGGAGTTATGAAAATATGGACCCTCTTCATAAAGGAGGAACAAGTCAAATATATGGGCTCTCCTTGGTAAGGAATAATAGGTTGAAGATATGAACCCTCCTCAGACAAAGGGGGAGCAGGTTGATGATATGGATCCTCCCGAAAAATGGGGAGTGATGATAAGACTCTCATTGATGACAGATGATAGTGAAGATATAGTATGAGAGAGGACAAGTACGCCTGAAGATGATGGCAAGGTTTGACATTCACTTGTGGATGATAGTGTCCTCTTTTGAGGATGGTCTTGCAGGCAATAACACTTTGTTTTTGAGAGTGGTCCTTACTAGCTAAGGATGGCCCTGCAAACGTTACTCTCGCATGGAGAGTACCCACATTCATTTGTGGATACCATAGTATAACATTCTCTTTTGAATGGTCCTATATTTCACGCTGAGGATGTCCTACGATGAGTCCTTACGGATGATAGGGCCGGCATTTAGGTGTGGTCAAGATATTCCTTGTAGACGTTAGTCTCGCATGGAGAGTGTACCTACATTCATATGTAGATTCCATAGAATAACACTTGCTTGGGATTGTTCCATTCTTTACTGCTAAGGATGCTCTATGATGAGTCCTCATGGACGTCGTAGTTTAACACTTGCATGGAGTGGTCCTAGCTCTAACAGGCTAACGATGTCCTATGATGAGGGCCTACATTTAGGTACGGTCGAGATCTTATCTACAGACAATAATCTTGTATGGAGAGTATTCCTGCATGTACATGTAGATGTCATAGTATAACACTCGCTTAGGATTGATCCTAGCTTTGAATATGGGGATGCTCTACTATGAGTCCTTACGGATGATAGGCCCTACATCTAGGTGCAGTCGAGATCTACATTCAGTTGTAGATGATTCAGCTGGTCAATACTATGGAACCTCCTCGTTAAGGGGGATTAGGATAATGGAGGATTGCATCATCCTTGTACCTATGTCCTAAAGTGACAGGGATTGATCATCCCGGAAATAAATCATGTGTACTGCAGGTAGTTTGGTGGTGAAGGATCAAAAAGATCGAAGTGCGGCTGCAAAGGATTGAGAAGATCGAAGTACTGTTGCAAAGGAGCTAAAAGATAAGAGCGATACTACTACAAAGGATCAAAAATATTGAAGTGTTGCTGCAAAGGATCGAGAATATCTAAGTATTGTTGCAAAGGATCAAGAATATCAAAGTGTTGCTGCAAAGGATTGAGAAGATCGAAGTGTTGATGCAAAGGATTGAGAATATAAAATTGTTGCTGCAAAGGATCAAGAATATTGAAATGTTGCTGCAAAGGATTGATAAGATCAAAGTGTTGCTTCAAAGGATTGAGAAGATTGAAGTACTTCTACAAAGTATCAAGAATATCGAAGTGTTGCTACCAAAGATTGAAAGATCGAAGTGTTGCTACAAAAGGATCGTGTGATCGTGTGCTGGAGAAGATGAAGACATTGAAGAGCAATTGTTCCATTTATTGATGAATGTTGAAAACTTCCTATGACGTATAGATGTATTACATTGATACTGCTAAAGATACTCTCTCTCGTTACTCCTATAGTTGATGATGATGTTGTTAGTAGAACACCCATCTCGTTAAGGGGGAGTGTTAAAATATTGTAACTTCAAAGGATATTCTAAATGTATTTTACTAATGTACCCCAAGGGAGATGTTATTATTCCTCTGTTGGGATGTTACTATTGTAATTGTTCATCATAGAGTCATGAGCTAAATCCTCCATTGGAATTCGGGTCAATAGTACCCCATTGAATAATATAAAATGTTGTTTTGAGTCTTCCTAGGTGAAGTCGGCCTAGACAGTTTAGTGGGGCCGACTTGTTTAGGGTAAAAGTTAGTTGACATAATGTGTATAACTAGAGGAGTTGTGTTACTCATTATAACAAATACTCACTCACTTGAGCAGCGCATAGGGGAGAGAGAGAGAGAGAGAGAGATCAGCAAGGAGGAAAATACCTGTTTTGGGGTTTTATCTTATACATCTTATACATAGGAAGTTTTGTTGGGTTTTCTTCCCCTTGAGGGTTTCCCAGGATAAATATTGTGTCTATATTGTGATTGTATTTCTTTTAGTGATTATGCATATACTACTTTTGTGAGTTTGGATTAAACACTAATAATATCTAGTCTAGCATATGAAATCTTAACACAGAGTACCCAGCGAGATGTTGCTTCCGATGTCCTAAGGGCATGATGATGTGGTGCCAGTACTATGTGCTAATGATGATGATGTGGTTCCAGCACTATTTGTTGATGATGATGATGTGGCTCCAACATTTCTATGTTGATGATGATGATGTTGCTCCAAGATATCCATGCTAATGATAATTATGTTATTCCAGCATCTCCATGTTGATGATGTACATGATGATCTACCATTTATTTGTTGATGATGTTACTTTTAGCACTAACATGCTAATGATGTTTTTGTTGTTCCAGTATTCACATACTGGTGTTGCAAATGATGATGTCCTAGTACTCACGTACTGATGATGATGATGTCCAAATGTTCACATACTGATGATGTTCCAGATGATGATGATATTCCAATATTTACACACTTATGATGATGCTCATGATTATCACGATGATGTTTCATGATGATGAGGTTCCATGATGATGATGCTCTATGATGATGATATTCCACGATGATGATGCTCCATGATGATGATGTTCCATGATGATGATTTTCCACGATGATGATGCTCCATGATGATGTTCCATAGTGATGATGCTCAGTGATTATGTTCCATGATGATGATGCTCTGTGTTGATGATGTTCCATGATGATAATGTTTCGTGATGATGATGCTCCATGATGATTTTCCATGCTGATGTTGATGAGGATGTCCCATGATGATGTTGTGTTCAAAAATTCCTATGACATATAGATTCATCGGTCAATTGTACATTTGTTTTTGTTGTTTTTGTTGATGATGTAGAATACCTTCCTTGTTAATAGGGAGTGTTGAAATAAATGTAACTCAGGAAGATATTTTTTTTACTTTTATTGTATTGCTCCTTAGGAGATGTTATTCCTCCATTCGAATATGTCCTTGATGTAATTGTTCATGTAAAATTCATCAGGTAAAACCTCCCTTGTTATTTGGGGCAATAGTACCGACAAAAGTATTTTATAAATGTTATTTTGATTCTTCCGATGTAGGTTGGCCCTAATTAGAGATCGTGGTCAGCCTAGCTATTTAATTGAGTCACTCACTTTTTGAGTATAAATAGGTGAGGTGCATCCCTCATTTACACACACTCTCACTCAAGCATTGCGTACGTGTGCACGCACGCACGCGTGCGCACGTGAGAGAGAGAGAGAGAGAGAGAGAGAGAGAGAGAGAGAGAGAGAGGCACTCTACTACAGAAAGGAAGATTATATTCTTGTTTTTGGGTTCTTACACTGTACTTGGTCGAATTCTATATCGAGGAAGTTTTTCTGGGTTTTCTCCCCCATTAGGGTTTTCCATGATAAATCTCTGTGTTATTTTGTCTGTTTGTGCTTGTATTTCTTTCAGTGATCATTTGCTTATGGTTATGATGTTATGCCTTCTAAATGTTTTTAAGATCTTTTATAACCATCAAAATTCTTATAGCATTTACTTAAGAATTTATTTGGATATACAAGCGTATTTCTTATCTTTGCAAGGGCTTAACAACTTATTCAATACTTGCCACAAGATGGTGTTGGAAGTGTTGATCTCGAGACATGATTGGATGGAAGGTAGTGGGAACTTCATTGATGACAGGAAAGAATTATTTTCCACACATGTGTGAGGGAAAGGATCTCTATGATATTGCAAGATCTTGAAGGATCATATATTGGAATACCAAGTAACTCCAAATAATTGTTGGCTTACACACCCCTATAATTTCCTTCCAAGAGATCCAAAACATCATAAGAAATTGTCTCCTAAGGATATGGAGAATTCACCATTTCTTTGTATTCTTCAATTTCTTCTAATAGGTTTCTTGGTCTTGATTTTCTGGAGGAATTTCACTTTCATCTTCAGGAAGCTCCTCATCTTTGGACATGAGGGCCATGATTTTGATGACCAAGTCTTCAATAATATCATGTTCAAGCAAACCTTTCAAATGATTTTGTTCTGAGTCATGTTCATCATTCATAATCTTCAATATTTCCTCCTTAACCTTAGGATCCCATTGATCATAGAATGATTCGATCAATTGTAGATAGGAGGATATTCCCTTTGGAGGGAGTCCATCATACCAAGCATATACATATTGGTTCCCCCCTAGACCGAGGGACATCACAAATACTTGCATCATGGTATCCTCGTCTGTGATATCCCATGCAGCAATAACTTCTTTGAACTTTGTAATGTATGTCACAATTGTATCTTCATCCTTATGGAGTGTAAGAATATATTTGAGACAACGATGTTTGTCAAACTTGTTAGGGTATCTTGAAATGTTTGATAATTCAAATGGATAGAGAATCCATAAATCTTATGTCCAAGAATGCTTGCTTCAAGCTTCTTTATATTTTCTCTAGTGGAGTCACCAGATAATCGTGTAGATTATTCCTTTCAAGAAAAATATATGTAATTATATAAACATGGATTAAGGATTACCAACAATATCATTCTTTCTTACATAAGTCACCTCAACAATTTGAGGCCCCCAACAATGGCGCCAAAATGTTACTGGATGAACTAGCAGGGCTAGTCATCGACAAGCATGTGAAGGAGTAAGTGCCCATTGTCACTTTAGTTACTAATATGAAGGATTAAGAGACCCAAACTACTTTGGAAATCAAAACCTCCTAGGGAAGAGCCCTAATGCAAGTCAGTAAGGACACTAAAACACCAAATGATATCTCCTTTGAACAGTGTTAGTGATCAGTTCCTTAATGGATTAAATTTAAGGAATGAATAAGACATAATAATAGGGAAATTGTGAATCTTGTAAGTACTATAAATACACCAAATTCAACAACACATTCATCCAAGGTAATAAATTAACCAATTACAATATGAGATCATGCATATAGCATATGACAAGTATGAGGTATAACAAGTGTGAAGTTCCATTCATCCAATTAGCCGATAACTTTCCAATGAGGAATAAAAATTCCAATATAAGATGAAATAGTAGACAGCCAATAGTGAAAGAAGTATTAATATTCGGTGTGTCTCAAGCCTGTATTAATGTTGCCACTATATGTGAATGCAATACGCGTAATAATGTGAAGTCAAGAGGCATTCAACAGTTTGACTAATCCATTATCTTAAACTTAAAAGAAACACAACCTCATTCACATGTAAGCACAAACTAATCAATCATTTTATAATAAGTCTGATATATAACAAACAGTATGGATGCTACTAGTACAGCAATAAATAATCATGGAGAAGGAACTATCATTGAATGTGTTTTAGTGGCATACAATACCCAAACAAAGCATGTTTATTTTATGCATTTATTGTCTAGTTGTAGTACAGTGCATCCAAAATGTATATGTACAAAACAACATGTGTTTGTGAGAGTTTGCAGGATGAAGAGTATACTAGGACTAAGGTTGATCAAGAGTGTAGTAAATGTGTTTCCAGGAAACCACTACAATTTTATGACAACCCAATGTAATGAATTTCCAGAACTAGGTTAATATTGTTTTGATGTGCCAATAAACTATCTAATTAGTGTTGGTCTGTTTGTTCATATGCAAGGTTAGAGGACATATTTAAGAAGGAAAGATTTGCAAAAATGCAAACTTAGGGCAGCGGGTTAGGGACTGTCCAAAAGGAGACAGTCTGAAAATTATTGCAGAATGTAGCAATAGATGGACGAGGCCAAGAAGGAGTCCATTACAGCCTGTTAGGGAAGTGAGGAAACAGAGATGAGACCATAGGAATAAAGGGAAAGGGTGAGAGATGCCTAAGGAAGGAAATGAGGGTTGTTATAGGATTTTTTTTAGGGAAGAAATTAGGTTTTATTATTTTTATTTTTTTATTTTTAGGACCTCCTAATATTTTTCCCTAGGATTTCTAGGGACAAATAGGGTGGGGAGAAATTGTAAGAGAGAGGGACGAAATTTTAAAAGGGCCAAAAAATCGAAAAAAAAAACTAGGGTTTTTAACATAAAATTGCATACCTACTTCTCACCCTATTTATATCTTAAAAATGCAAATTTACACATGAAAATGCAAGAGATTTGAAGGAAATGAGATGTTGGGACAAGGGCTTTAGGTTTTACCCTAACCCTAGGTCATCTAAGGAGGTGACTAAACTTCATTTTAAAAATCATGTCCTAAGTTTGAAAACAAAACCAAAAGGTCGGAGGTTATAAACCTAGAAGTGTGGAAATTAAGCCCAAACTTAGATCAATTGAACTCACAAAATTGATTAAAAACATGCATAGATTCACTCAAAATAGAGATTGTATATGGTGCATCAAAAAACTTATATTGAATAAGTTTACATCAACAAACCTTATGACAAAATAGGTTTTCCAAATATTTAATTACATCATATATTTGAATTCATAACGATGTTGTTCGAATCAGCACCAAAGCAGGCTTACTAAACTAGTCAAAATCCCCCATAGGTGCATAAAACACTTTCCTAATTTGTTAAGAAGGTCACGAATAGGATGAATGAGTTGTATCAGCTGATAAGTGAAGGAAAGTGGACAAAATCATTCTTTTAGGAGAGAAAAAGAAAGAGGGTGAGTTGTGCCAAAAACAAGGTAGTTGCCTTAAAACTAGCTTTCACCTTTTACCTTAAAAGCTGCTCAAAAGCAGGAAAATTTGGACAAGGAAGGAATGTGCACTTACTAAACTGGGCAGTCTGATGGGTTTTCCAAATCTTTCCAAAGTGCTCCTGGAGGTATTTTAGGCAAGTGGATGCCAACTAGCTAGTGTAGGACCGAGGAATTTAACCAAATGGATTATATTTTATATCCTAAGTATGGGAATGGGTTTTGATTATTATAACACCCCCTATAATCCTGAATTATGTAAAATATCATAAATATATCAGATATATTGGGCCTAGAAACAAGGCTTAGTCACCCTTTACATATTGCTTGTCCATACAAAACAAGGAAAGAGGTAAAACCACAAAGGGGGAAATCCTCCCTTAAACATGGACATAAAAAAAATTGTATGAAATATTGTCTTAAATAATTCTTCACCACATGATCAGCTATCCCAAGAATTTCTTTGAGATTTTTGAAATTCTTCTCAGAAAAAAACTTAGTGAAGATGTTTTCAACTTGCTTAGATGATGTGCAATAATGCAGAGCAATGATCCCATCATACACAAGCCCTTTGATGTAGTACATATGGATCTCTGTGTTTGGTTTGTTGCCTCAGTATTGGATCAGTTGATACTCGAATGGTACTTTGGTTGTCACAATAGATCATTGTATAAGTCTCGTATTCAATCCCAAACTCTCCAAGTATACCCTGAAACCACAAACATTGAGTTGTTGCATTCGCAGCTCCTCTGTATTATTCCTATGTAGATGAAAGTGCAATGACACTTTTCTTTTTACTTGACCAGCTGATTGGTCCATATTTAAGAATAAACACATACAAATAATTTTATTTTCTATCATTGTTATCACCTTCCCAATCAGAATCAGTAAAACCAACTAACTCTAGGCCATATTTTGCAACATAGTGAATCACATGTGTCATTTATCCCTGCACAAAGTGTAAGATTCTTTTTGCTGCCTCCAATGGATGTCATGAGGCTGATCCATGTGTATATATTCCACACTCATTTCATAATATATATTAGGTCGAGTATGAGTCAAATAAAGAAGACAACCAACCAGTTTCCTATACAGTGTGTTGTTTACCAATGGAGTGGAATGTGCTTCTTCAAGCTTAACTCCTGAAAGGAAATGAATCTTTCTTGGCTTGAAATCCTTCATGTTGAAATTTTTTAGTAGGTCTGAATAATACTTGGACTGATGTACCTTGATTCCAAGATCTGATTGAGAAATCTCAAGCCCCAAAAATTGACTCAACAATCCCAAATCAATTAGGAGAAAGCACAGTTCATTGCACCCTTCAAGGAGGCAATTTATTTCATGGAACTTCCTGTGATCAAAAGGTCATACACATACAAAACAATAATTATAATTGAACCATGAATCAGCTTCAAATAAACATTTGGATTACACTTGCATCTACAATAGTTATGTGATAGCAGAAATCCATCAATCTTGGCATACCAAGCTCTGGGAGCTTGTTTTAGCGCATATAGTGATTTATTCAACCTACACACAACAGATGGATTAATAAAAAAAAATTATGGTTGCTTAATATATATCTATTCTTTCATATCTCCATGTAGAAAGGCACTTTTCACATCCATGTGATGTACCTCTCATTGCTTGAAAGCTGCAATGGCCAAAACTAGTCTTATGGAGTCCATCTTTTCCACTGTCACAAAGGTCTCACTGTATCCAATGCCTTGGAATTGGTAGAAACCCTTGGCCATTAAAATTACCTTATACTTCAGAGTAGATACATCAGAAACAAATTTTTTCTTGAATACCCATTTGCACTTGACTAGCTTTCTCCGTGGTGGGAGATTGACTAGTTCCCATGTCTCGTTCTTCTGGAGTGAATGGTGTTCCTCTTCCATGGTTGTTTTCCATATTGGATATTTTGATGCATATTCATATGCTTTTGTATCTGATTCAACCATTAGATAACACTTCTCATCAAATAAGGGGTCCTTGATGGAAATGGCACTCTCAAATTTGAGATCTATTTCTTCTAAGGTCACTAGGATTCCCAGCTAGTTCCCCAATTGCATGAATGGTATTAGATGCCCAATTTTTCCTTGTAGGTGTGTTTGGATATGAAATTAAATCATAATTATGAGACATATCAGAATCAGAAAACTTATCATCCTCTTCACTTACAATCAAAGGTGGTGGTGGTGGTGGTGGTGAAGAGGACTCTCCAATTTCTGATGTTGGCATGGGATCTTCATCAAACTAAACACTCCTTTCAATAAAGGCTCTTTGAGTGATCATGTTGATAATATTATACCCTTTGGAATATTCAGAATACCCAACAAATAGGCACTCTTTATTTTTTTTTTCCAAATCCTTCCTCTTTTCTGTTGGAATTCTAGCCCAAGATTTAGAGCCAAAAATCCTGAAATGAGACACATTGGGCTTGTGTCCACTCCAAGATTTGAAAGGAGTGATTCCATCAAGATACTTGTGAGGCACCCTATTCTGGATGTAGGATTCACAATTTATAGCTTCATACCAAAACTTTGGTGGATAAGTCTTAGACTTCATCATACAAGTAGCCACCTCCTTAGTAGATCTATTATTCCTCTCAGCAACACCATTCTGCTGAGATGTGTAGGGAATAGAGAGATACATCTAGCTACCTGCATATTCACAATATTGAATGAAATCAGACTTGACATACTCACCACCATTATCATATATGAGGACTTTGAGCTTTATTCTAGACTGGTTCTCAACCAAGGCTGTAAAAACCTTGAAGAAGTCAAAAACTTCAAACTTATGCTTGAGTAAGTAAACCCAACAGTATCTAGGAAATTCATCTATGAAGGTTAGGACATACTTGGATTGACTCATGGACATATGAGGAAAAGGACCATCAACGTCACTATGGATGAGCTCAAGAGGTGAATAGGTTCGTTCATGACTGACTCTCTCATACTTATGCTCTACGTGTTTTCCTAGAATGCAACCCTGACATACTCCTTTGGAAAACTTGATCTTTGGAAACCCTATGACCATGTCCTTGTCACACAAATCTGAAATATATTTTTAATTTTTATGGCCAAACCTCTCATGCCAAAGCTTGTTGACTTCATTAGCATGAGTGAGGAGATCATAGGGGTTTGAGAAGGGCATGAAGTGTGAGAACTTGTACACTTTTGAACTGTCATCCAAAAAACCTTTAGCAGTGACTCTACCATTCGAAATATCAAATATTCCAACATCATTGGGAGTAAAAAAAACCTTCTTAGGAGACCCAGTGTGGGTCATATGATAGACTAACAAGAGATTAGCAGCAAGACCTAGGACATACAAAACATTATTGAAGGAACCACGGTCAATATCTATTCTACCCTTTCCCTTACTTTTAGTTTCATAGTTATCTCCTAACAAAATATTTGTACCATTCGAACCATCAAGAGACGAGAAGGCCTCCCTTGTCGAAACCATGTGCCTTGAAGCTCTAGAATCAATGATAAAGAAAAAATATCTTACAGTGCTTGCAACCAAGGCATGAACTCTCTCCTTATCTTTGAAACTTGTTCCTCCTTCCTTCTTCTTTCCTCCTTCAGGAAGAGAGATGTTGTTTTTTTCCAGGAGTTGAGTCAACATATCAATTTGTTTCTTCATGCAATAGCTCTATGGATGAAAGCCCTTACCACAGTATGCACACTTGCTCATTTCACCTTTACCTTTATTCTTCTTGGAGTTTGAGGACTCCTCATGAGGCTTGGACTTGTCTCTTTTTTTGTCAGGAGGATTCTTAGCCTTCTTATTTTATTTAGAATCCACATTTGAATCTCCAGCAACCAAAGCTTGATCTTTGGAAGGCTTGATGGTGCCCATCATGACCAACATGTCTTGCTCCTGGGTCAAGGATTCCATGAAATATGCCAGAGAAGGAATCTTCCAGGTTTGAGTTATTAGTTATGTGGCATGGAAGGTCAAAAAAAAATATTGAGTAGTTGGGGCCAAGCTTCGAAAGTATTGCCAAGACTAGTTGTTAATCTTTCTTTTCGATACCACACTGTTTAAACTGCAAAGCCAATGATTTGAACTTGGAGAAGTAGACTTGCAAATATTCGAAGTTGCTTGGACTCAGTGAAATCATCTTGTTCTCCAGTTGATGTCCCCTCATTTCATAATTCTTTCCAAATAAATTTTGAATCTTCTCCCATACTTCATTTGGTGATGTCAATCCATCAAGATGGAAAAGAAGGACTCTGGAAATGTTGAGACACAAGAGACCGTATGCCTCATCTCTCCTATTATGTCATTTAATATTCTTTGTTGCTTCATTAGGATCAGCCTCAGTTTCCATGGTCACTCTATAGAGGCCTTTACTCCTCATCAAAATCTCCATTTGTTCCTTCTATTCGAAGTAGTTGAAAGGAGTCGAGATGATAATGTGAGATTGATCCATTCTTTAGCAACTGTTCCCTTGAACAGACAGAATGTACTCCCAGTGAGTGATTTTGATTCTGCAAAATAAATAGAGGAGGAGAAAAATCAAGCTACCAAGGCTTTGATACCATGTGGAAATTAATCCCAATCTTAGATCAATTAAACTCACAAAATTGCTTGAAAAACATGCATAGATTCACTCAAAATAGAGACTGTATATGATGCATAACACAAACATATGTTGAATAAGTTTAAATCAGCCAACCTTATGACAAAATAGGCTGTCCAAATATATAATTACGTCAGATATTCGAATGCATAAGGATGCTATTCGAATCAGCGCAAAAGCAATCTGACTAAACTAGACAAAATTCCCCATAGTTGCATAAAACACTTTCCTAATATGTCAATAAGGTAACAAATAGGATGAATGAGTTGTATCAACTGATAAGTGAATTAAAGTGGACAAACTCATGATTTTAGGAGAGAAAAAGGATGGTGAGTTGTGTCAAAAACAAGGCAGTTTCCTTAAAACTAGCTTTCACCTTTTTCCTTAAAAGCTGTCGAAAAGCAAGAAAACTCTGGTTAATGCAGGAATGTGCACTTACTAAAATGGGAATTCTAATGGGCTGTTAGAATATTATTCAAAATATTTCCAAAGTGCTCTTGGAGGCAGTTTAGCAATTTTGACCACAAGGAAGCAAGTGGATGCCAACTAGCTAGTGTAGGACCTAGGAATTTAACCAAATGATTAAATTTTATATCCTAAGTATGGGAATGGGTTTTGGTTATTCTAACAAGAAGGAACCTTATGACTCCTATGAGGGATGTACTTCTACAAACCAAAGTGAATAAAGGTTGAAAAATGACCTAGCCAAGACAAAATCCAGCTCTAATGGCTACCATCCAATCCATAAACATACATCATTCATCAACATTTAACAAAGAGAGATCAAGAAGAACCCTAGATACCTCCTTGTGCAAGTGTTTAGCCAAAAAATAATAGAATCACCTTTTAAATACCATTGAACCAAAGAGACTTCAATAAATTTTCATCCCACTTGCCTTGTGTTCAAATGAAGCGAGGAGAGGTTTATTTATGGCCTCTCACACTCACTTTACAAAATACCCAAGCCTACATGCCTTAAAACATCAATTAAAAAAAATTAAATGTCAACTTAAAATTATAACATAAAATAATGTAAAAATAGCCTAAAGTAGGCTTATAGTAGGCTACCTGGGGTATTTTCCCCCTAGGTGCCAAAAACTACTAAAATGAGTCAATCACTCTGAACGAAAGGCTTGAGTGAGCTAGAGGGAGGGAGTTATACCACATCTAACCTCGAGAATTTTGTAAAATCCATCAACACCCTCCTCAAAGCAGCAGTGCGGTCTGGGAAAAATGATTATGTCCTTTGAGGAAGGATCCCAAGGAGAGGGAGAGACATCTAGCTGAAGGGACAAGAGGGCATCTGAAGTGGATGTGAAGGGAGATCAAGGTCTTGTAGCTAAATAAAATGCTACCACAACAAGCAGACAAGGTGTCGGGTCATGTGACCCAATTATCAGCCTCAAGGAGCCTCGGACACCAACCCTAGGGTTAAAAACCCAAAAAGGGAAGTAACCAATTTCATTAAGCCATAGTACTCCTAAAGGAAGAACCAAAGGGCCCGACCATGACCATCATCGTTGAATAACACCCATCCTAGTCGAAAAAATGGATTCTCTTCCCATGGGGCACATTTGAAGGTGCGTTGGGTACAGGTGCAACGTAACACCTTGGTATTCATATGGAAGTTACTAATATTATTATTTAGTGATGTAATATACTAAAAATTTGAAGATAAAGTACTCCACCATGTCTAGACACTAGAGCTTCCTACTTGTAAGAAAATTCTATAGATACATTAATTACCAAGAATGTGGTGATTTTCTCTGACTCAAAAAAGAGAAACCACTTACTTAAAACTAAATGCATGAAAGAAAAAGTAGTGTTTGTAAGTCATTCTCTTAGTTTAGACTTTACACACATTGTTGATTAGTATCTACGCTCTACCTAATAGATTATTCGGAACAAAATAAGATTAAATGTGTACCTAATAGCAGAGCATTCCTTGACCTCCAACCCTCCAAAACATCAGACAATACTTCATTATTTCTAGTCATTCTGATGCACTTGAAGTTTTTGTATTTAATTCTTTAACAATATATTACAAATCCATTGAACTTGTTATCACCTAATTTGTACTTAGTTGGAGTTTCAATGAGCCTTCGAAGATTGAACAAGTCAATTGTTCAGTACTAGTGTTCAAAAGTCCATGTAGGCCCTTTTTTCTTTTTTTACATTTTCATACCCCCTTGAGGGAATTGTAGTAGATGAAGTAGCCTCGTGACCTTTAATAGAAAGCTTGGATTTCCTAGGACTTAGACATCAATCCAATTACCTTATACTTGTTTTCCTTGTTAATCATATGTTGTTTTTCATCGACATATAATTTTCGTGTTTTTCCACTCAATCCTCCAAAGTTGGATTGGTTGTCTTGGTTGATAGGCCTTATGGGGATATTGAATCCAAGTGTAAATGTATATTACCATGCTAGTCATTATTTTTTATTCATATAAGCATGCACGAAGTCCCCTAGGTGTTTTTAATTTTCCGTTAAAATAAAATGTTCCATTAAAAAACGGGGTATTTTAATTGTAAAAATTCAAAAAAGCATAAAAGTGGTACTTGGGGGTCAAATTTTCCAAGGGGGTGCTTGTTTTCTAACTCGGAGCACCCTCTTTACCCATGTACCCACTTTGATAGTCAAATTAATGATTTTTATCACTTAATTTGATTTTCTCTAGAAAAAGTCAAAAGACATAATAATTGGGAAAAAATCAGCACCCATGTTTTTTGGAAACTTGTCTCCAACATGTTTTCAATCAACAAGAGTGGTAGAAATTGATTTTCTAGCCAAGGGTGATTTGTTTAAGAGCTATCTTGGTGATTATATGTGATTGATATCTCCCTAAACAAGGTGGTGCATTCACTCATGAAAGAGAGCACATTAGTTGAGAGAGGGCGCACCTCTTAAGCCTGTGTGTCTCCATTTGAAGAGAGGGCGCATCACTTTGATGAGAGGTGGCATCAATCTCCCCAAATCACTCCCAATTAACTCCAAGAGTTCCCACTCTAGCTCTAGTTCACTACTACACTTGGCATCCGCACCCCCTCTTGGGAAGTTCTCCTCTTATGTTATTTAAGCAAGGTATTACCTTTTTGTTTCCTAATGGTCAGAGAACCGAAAGGCTATTGTTATAGCCTAAAATATCACTTCTCTGTCCATGACGAATTTTACATGTTTTCATCGCATGATGACACTTCATGAAAGCCAATATCAGTCACTTACAAGACACCTTTATTGGAGGAGCCATATATAGAGTTTTGTAACTCTGTTTAACCTATTTTCTAGACCATTGGAAAGGTATCAGACCAAGGAAAAAATTTCCAGAAGACACCAACCCCTAAAACTGCTTGGAAATACCCTAAAAATGGATTTTTTGACCCACTCATGAGTTTTCCTAACAAAACCTACATGTCACTTGACCCTTTGTCTAAGTAAACCCACAAGTATACCCTGAAGTGGCCAAAAAATATGAAAAATCATGATGTTGAGGTGGTTTGGGTGGTTTTGGAACTTCTCCTTCAGTTGTAACTAATCTCTATTCAACCCTAACTCTTCAAAAAGTATGTAAGAGAGGGAGAGGGGTCCATGAAAGGGGACTTAGCCTTTGCATTGTTATACTGGTAAAATTGGAACTATCATTCTCCCTACCTTTTCCCTAGATGCCATATTCCTTTGTTGCAGAGCTTGGAGGCTGAGATTCTTGTAGAAGAGAAGCAGGAGATCCAGATCAAATGTTTCACGAGGGGCCTTGCATGAAGTGAAGGTATATCCTGTACTTCTTCCACCTAATAATAAATGTTTAGTGATCTTCCCTTTCCAAATCAATGTATGATGTATGTTGTATCTCTGTTTATGATTACATGTTGATGATTATCAGATTAGCGTTTCATATTTTATTGAATATTATCTCCTTTCATGTAGTCAAATTGGTTTGAGGAAGGTTGAAGTTTGTTTTGCAGGTCTCTTGGATTGAGGACCAAGAGGAGGGATAGAAAGCTTAGATCGGCCTTCAGTAAACAAGGTTTGAACCCTTCTAATCCTTGAACCTTGTTTATATTTTCTTGCATAACTTTATTCATCAATCTTTATACCCCTAATATGTTGGTGGCCTCTTAACCCCCAGCCATAGGAACACTTTCTCTAACGACAAAACTGGTGAATCCACTGGGGAGCCTTGTTTGTTTTGGGGTATCCTTTCCTTGTTTTCCAATATAATTAAGGTTTTGTGTCCTTCTTGCAGGCTAGGAGTTACTCTCAGGTCTGTGTGAACACATTCCTTTCCTTTCTAAGGTTGTTTCTAACCTTTTTTAGGCCCTCCACCACCCACACACGATTGTCAGGATGCACAGTAGTGTTTTCATGATGCACACGTGACTTCACTTAAGGAAACTTGTGTGTCACTCGCTACTTGGCTTAAGGAAACTCGTGAGTTCCCTTTTTCAATGATGTTTCACCCTTTTGGGGCCTGTTTAGGGTGGTTTGTTGTTGGTTGTGGGTTCTTGTTGTGTCCCTTGTCTATGTATGACCAGTAAGAAGTGGTGTATCTCCTTGAATGTACTCTTGACTTGGTTTGTTACCTATTTTTGAAGCATTTGGGTTTGTATTTTTCTCTTCCCCCACCTCCTTGCTTGGCATGACCTTTCCGTGCATGGTTTTGATCAGCCTCTGCCAGAAGTCATAGTTTGAACTTAGGAGCTTTCTGATATTTGTTTACTTCATCCTTGTTGGTTAACTTCTTCATGCCCAAGTGGTTGGCTTGTTCCCTTATGCAAGTCTCCCTCCCAAGTAAGGTCTAGTCTAACTTTTAGGGCAACCTAGGGTATGTTTGGTGGTTATATAATAGAAGTCATTTTGCTTTGTTTATGTTATATGCATGCATTAGTTTGTAGGTTTTTTTTCTTTCTCATTTATAAAGAAAAAGCAAAAAAGAACAAGTAGTTGCTTTATATGCATTTAGGCTAGGGTTTAGTCTTAGGTGCATTGCATGTCTTTATTTCTTGAAAATACAAAAAGAAATATTTCTTTTGTGGCCTCTATTTTTAGTTTTGAAAAGAAAAGGAGAAGTAAAAGTTTGCATTTTGAATCTCTTTCAGTTTAGTCATTTTGTTTCTTCTTTCGAGTCAAAACACCACTTGTTTCATTTCCTCTACCTTTGAGTAATCAACATCCCTTAAAAAGAACATTAATGATTAAAATAAATTAGTAACATTTTCTTTCTAGGGACAACACACACTAGTCTTGGCTAGTGTTTTGGGTTAGGGGCATTTTTAACTGCCCAAAACTTTAAACTCAAACGTGGCCTTTCATTCAGGAAATAAAATCTCATAAGGAAATAAATCGGAAAGCTCCTCTAACGTAGGAGTCAAGCACGAGGTCATGCGATATTGAGTCGTGGAGAAACCACTCCTATAATTGGTAGAGCATACACCAGAGTTGTTGCACGTTTGGGGACTTACTCCGTACCGCATTCTGACCCCGTGTAGTTCCTGGTACTATTTGAGTTTCAAGATTAGTTACCCTTCCCATGTGCATTGTATGGACTGATGACTGTTTCGCAATACTTTCTTTGTGATTTTGGTAGTCTTAGTATCTATACTTCTAGGACTGTACACAGGTTATGGTGGAAGGTTATTTCCACTATACCTAGGGCATGCTCGGGAGGAAATCCCTTATATACAATTTGGGAAATCGGTTTGGTGATTCAAGCGCTCAGACCCAAGGCAGTGTATTGTGGACCCCAAGTAACTATTCTTCTCCCTTCACTGGTTAGTTTTGGGCCCTCATCATCCCAGACTTTCCTTTAGAAGGTACCTTTGTTTGTCTAGTCTGGATACTTAGTTTTTTCTTCTAGTGGTGTCATCTTTGTGTTGTTGGTTTCCAGTTGACCTCATACTTTTATTTATTGTTGAGTCAGAAACTATGGCTATAAATTCCCCCACAGACACCAACTAGGAGACCCCATGCCAAGGGCTTCTTGTGCTTTTCCTTTCACTGGGAATTTTGGATTTCCTTTGATGGCCACTCTAAATCTTTCAACTGTCTTGAATTCTCTTGATGCTTCTCAAGTAAGCACCTTACATCAAGGGCATCAAAACAATGTCTCCCCTTCATTGGTAGAAACCTCTCCTCCTCCTTCCACCTCATGCGGTGAAAGTTCTGATACTAGTAACCTGCATTCTAAAAGGAATAGAAGAAGGAAGAATAGGAAGAAGACATGAAAGCAAGGGGTAACCCATCCAACCTCTGCAAGTCATGTTGGACCCAGTCACTTGGCCTCTGCAGGTCATGCTAGGGACACCCACTCATCCTCTGTAGGTCATGCTAGTGGAACCCATCCAACCTCTGCAAGCCATGTTAGACCCAGTCACCCAGCCTCTGCAAGTCATGCTGGGGGAACACACTCAACATTTGCAAGTCAATTTGATCGTAACCACCCATCCTCTGGAAGTCATGCTGCGGGCACACCCTCAACCTCTACAATTCATGTTGGACCTAACCACCCAGACTCTGGAGGTCATGTTGGGGGAAAACAAATAGCCAATGCAAGTCATGTTGACACCGTTGAGAAAACCAACCGTTCAAAATGTAAGCCTCTATTCCCTTGTAAGTTGTGTGAGGGAGACCATCTTACTCATCAATGTTTTGTTATTGAAGAGGTACGAAGAGTCANACTCTAATTCAAATTCCATGTCATCATGTGTTAGCTAATGAAATTGCTTTAAATTTGAAATACCGTATAGGTCTTAAACACTTTTTTAATATAAATTTGGGGATACCTATCATAAAAAAAACTACTTTTTTTGTTTGTATTTTCGACATATCTCCCCTTGTTTTTACTCAAATTTGGATTGGGAGAGCTCATTGGATGCGGAATTAAATTATACATCCAACGAGTACCCACTCAGCATACTTTTGACGGACTCCGCTACCCCAAAAACAAGAAATACATCATCACGTTTTTTCAGGTATTTCTTGTTTTTGGGGTAGCGGGGTCCATCAAAAGTATGTCGAGTGGGTAGTCGTTGGATGCAGAATTTAATTATGCATCCAACGAGCTCTCCCGATCAAAATTTGAGTAAAAACACGGGGAGATATGTCAAAAATATAGACAAAAAAGTAGTTTTTTCTTTTCTTCCTCCAAAATTAATAAATATTACTTTATTATTTTAACTATTATTTTATTAATTTCTTTTAAGGAAGCCCATTTTGAGTTGACATTTCCTCTAATGGTAGTTCCAAGGATATCATGTTCTTGAACAACCTGTAGTTTCTCAACAACCGATTCAACCTTCAGTTGATCAAGTGGTTGAACCAATGCAGTCTTTGGTCAATCCCACTCTTCCTTCGGAGAGTGACCTTCATCAAGTGGTTGAATCAATACCATTTTCGATCAATCCCACTCTTCCTTTGGAGAGTGAATCATCTGCTACTCATTTTTACTTCACTACTAGTTCAAAACCTTCTGGACAAGGGAGCACTCACTTCGCTTCGAATGAACCCTCACCAAGCCCTCGGATTGCTTCCAATAACTGGGATAACCTAATTGATACACGCCTTCCTTCTGGTGCACCTTTTCAAATTAAGGTCCAAATTGGACACTGTACAATTGCTCGTTGTAGTGTTGATGAAGGAGCCTCTGCTAGTATTTTATCTGCACGTGCTTGGAGAGGCATGGTATCTCCCAACCTTATGTCGACTAATAGTTAGTTGCTGGATTTTGATAAAATCACTAGTAAAGCTTTGGAAATTCTTAGTCAAACTTCTGTTACTTTGGGTGGGAAGATCATCTTAGTTGATTTTATGGTGGTAGAGGACCCTTTGGACTTCAATATGCTCCTTGGACGTGATTATGTTTATGTTATGCAAGCTGTGGTGTCAACGCTCTTTCATGTGATGTACTTTCCTC
The DNA here is from genome assembly GCA_001517045.1 of Pseudotsuga menziesii. Taxonomy (NCBI): domain Eukaryota; kingdom Viridiplantae; phylum Streptophyta; class Pinopsida; order Pinales; family Pinaceae; genus Pseudotsuga; species Pseudotsuga menziesii. Next base: position 903,737 of record LPNX011127236.1, on the reverse strand, counting down.
ATAACAAAATCATTGTCATTGTCGATCAGTTGTCATTTGTTGATACCTCTTCTTACTTGACTGCGGACTAGGTATTCTTTTGTTAATTCCTAGTGTTTCAGTAGAAACTGCCCCATCGCGGGTGAATTATGTGGCCTCATACCCCTCATGTCCAATTGTTACTAAGAAGAAGCCTCTACATTCATGCTTATCTTCTTGGGACTTGATCCCAGCAGTTGACTAGGTGATTTATCCAATGGGGACTTCGGAGCCCATTCTCCACCCTATTGATCCATTTGAATATTTAGACATGTGTCCTATATAGGATGATCTACTCCCTCCCAGTGAATTCTTCCTACAAACTTTGATACAGTCTGACCTTCTTATGGATGTTGACTCGGTTGTAGTTAAATCCAACTCTGATTTGATTATTGAGCCTGATTTGTTCGACGATCGATCCTCTTATGATCTCATTGTTGAGTCTTTTGACTCTCCCATTGAACAACAAGTTAGTGATCCTAATGAGTTTGATTCTTCTTGTATATTTTTCAACTCCGGTGATACTGAGTTTGTTCCTGCAGACTCTATCACCCCTGCCAACTTTAGCTTTCCTCTTAAGGTTGATATTATTGATTATAAATCCTCGGGCCTTGACACTATCGAGTCTTCTTTAGTCAATTCTGCCTTGACTACACCTTTTTTGGAAGATAGCGAAGTTGCAAGTGTTTCTACCTGAGTGACCTATATCGAGCCTTTTCTTCTGAATATGATCTTCATATTGTTGTTTCTTAGGGACATGATTCTTACTAGGATTCGCAACTGCTTACTAGCCTCACCTTTTTGTTCAAGTTGTTACCACATTTTCCTACACCCTACTCGCGCTTATGAGCTTGATGTCGGCTTCCACGCTTTCATCTCATTATATAAGCCCTCATATATGTTCTCATCATCGCTTGGCCTTGTATCTTCCTGTCGTTGCAACTTGACACCCTTTACCTAGAAGAGATGCTCCCTGACTGTCCTTATCTTGCTCATGTTCCTTGCACTATGCTTAGGTCTGGTCCTCGTGCTTGGAACTAGTTTTTCCTACCTCTGACACTCGTCTCCTCGCATTTAGAGCATTCTTTCAGCTTTCCTTCGAGCTCATTAAAAACAGGAAGGAAGCCACGAGTTGACTTTTCCGGGCTCATTAAAACTTTACAGGAAATGTATGGAGTTACTTTAAGCTCTTGTCTGACTCCCTAAACATGACTAGATTGTTGAGTTCACTTATCCCTTCAAACTCGTTAAAGGATGTTAAGGAACATCCACATTGGTGATAGTTCACCCATTTTTCGAGAAATGTGGATTACTAACAAAAAATGAATACTCTAGTGGTTTCTAACTAGAAGAGTATTCCCAAGTATAGGTTTATCTCTTTTTTGGGACTGGGAGACTAAAATTACGAAAAAGGAACCTGTTTGAGCTTACTTTTTCTTTTTCGTGCTCTGGTTTGAACCATGAAAAATATTTCGAGCGTTATTTATTCCATTTTCCATGCTCATTTAAACCCTATGACAAAAGCATTGAGTGTTCTTTCTTTCCTTCACATTCATTAAAACTAAAGCATTCTACTTGCTATTGAACGAGCGTCGATCTGGTGATAGTTTACCCATTTTTCAAAACTTTTCAACTAACTACGAAAAAGGCATACCTTGATTCGTCTAAACTAAGATAGTTCTCATCTGGATTGTTTTATACTTTTTCGGACTTTGGAGACTAACGTTACGAAAAATTTCCCCCTTAGAGTCTTCTTTGGAGTTTTCAGACTCTTAAAATTGTGAAAACACCATCGAGCATCCACTAATTCAAGCTTGTAAAATCCATTAATCGATGTTGTATCAAGCATTTTTTTGTCTCTTCCTCAAGCTTTCCAACAATGCAGAAGGTCCCAAGTTTAATTTCTTGGACTTGTTAAACCTTTACAAGAAAGAGGGAAAGGGAAGTTCATTCTAATATCTTTTATACCATGGCAACAAGTCTTGTGTCCTTGAACAAAGCACCAGTTTTGAGTCTATCAACGGTTAGGTTCTAGTTTTAACCTTATCCACATTCAAAATTTTACTCCTCCGGTTAGTCCTTTTTCCAATATATGGAGAATCTGCCAATGTCTCCTACATTGCAGATTTGTATCGTTGGTGCCTTTGTGTCAAAAACATGCCTAAGTCACTTTTGTTGTGTTCATTGTTCAAGGATAAAACCTTTGTCAATCATTCTGCAATAACTTTGACCTTTTGTGTCGGCCAATCTCCGGTATGAGTTCATTACATCAATCTTCAGCGGTCCTTACTGCAAAACTTTGTCCCAGTTCCAGATCCCATCAATATTTGGTTTACCTCATGTTGGATGATAGAGGATGCCTTAATTCCTTCCTTCCAACGGATCTCTTCCTATCGACTTCAACACATCTTTCTTTGGGAATGAGATTTAGATTTTATGATAGTACCTTGGAAATTACGGTCATCAGTGGCAATTTCTCTCACTATTGGGTAGCAGGAATACCTTAATGTATCCTACTCAATGGATTCTTCAGGTGTTCCACTTCAAGACCTTTTATTCACACTTGTTAGAATGTACTAGGTACCTTGGGGACCATTTTCATTAATGGTGGTTTCCCTCGCGTTAGTTATGTTAGACACAATGGCTCACCAAGAGGAGGGGGTGAATCGGTGAGCTTGGACTTACTTCAATTTTAACATCTTCAAACTCTAAAACTTAAGTCATCATTTCACATTCAATTCAACATCATATTCATCAATAGACTATGCTTCAATAATCAATTCATTCATCAAATAAAACACATAATCATCAACACATTGCACAAGAGACACAAGATATAATGTTTGTAATCTTTTTGTATTTTAAATGGCTGCGACCGTGAGGTAAATTAGCACCTACTGATACAGAAGAACCTACTTCTATCCAAGACTATGCTTGGTCTTTTCTTAGATCCTACTAAGAAAAAATAGTACAAGGCCCAGACTATACAAATTACGTCCTTGTCACATTACATCAATTTACTCTACATGTCACCACTGCCATCAAACAACCTGCTGACAATTAAACAAGCACATCATCATAGTTATGTCCACAATTTCATCAACCCTATCTCCCTCATCATGCATTCAATCAATCTGTAACTGTTGATGCCCAATCATCACTGTGTTTATCATTTATCATTATCAAGCATGTAAGAGATCTTTGTTAATTCAATGCATCAATATTGTTAAGTCATTCTTTGTCAACGGTTATAGTGCTTTGGCTTCTTAACCTTGTCATTGTCTTAAGCAACTTTCACCAAATCAAATCATGGTGAACCTTTGAGCATTTGTGTAAGTATCATTTCATTGTAAGCTTAGCATACCTCTTAGTTTGTCACATATAAAAACTTATCCTGGACCCCCAAACATCATACAAATATTTCCAAGGCTTGCAAGGCTTCCAATGATTTCAGACTCAATACATATAGTCCTAAGCACATCTATGTCAAATGTTGATCCACATACCTTAGTCAAGTTTGTCACTAACTTCTTCTAACATGCCTGAATTTAGTTAGCAAAACAAATCCTCACTACTGTATGGCACAATTTTCTTGCCTACTGCAGCCCTAATTTTCTTCCACAATCAATTGTGGCTACCTCAGTGAAGATACCCAAAATCAGAGATTAATGTGTTATTTCAAGGTTTTCACTTCGAAAAATTTGCAGAGATACACCCAGTACTTAGGTGAAAGTTCAAAGACAAAGAAACTCATATTTATGCCCAAAAAAATCAGACTTTGAAATGACTGTGGCTGCCTCGGAACATACACCCGAAAATCAGAGAAAATAAAAAACCTTCCTCACACTGTGGTTACTTCGAGCTGCTTCCCTCAAAATTCTCATCAAACCACCAAAATCCACAGCAGCTAAAACATCTGAAAATCAAACCACTGTAGCTTGAAAACAGTCTACACTTTATGTGCCTGCAGCTGCCTCAGTGCACCAGTAAACCCCCAAATTTCAGAGCACTTTTACACCAGCGAATTTTTCTTACTTAATTGAGGTCGTTTGCTGGTTATATATACTAATTTTCCATGATGTTTTTAGTGAGCCGACTTACCAAATGATCCTAATTTTTATGGTTTTATTTATTAGGGAGTTGACTTGTCAAATGAGTGTTATAACTAATTTTATAACTCCTTGAGCCGACTTGCAACATAAGATCATTTCCCCTTTTGTTTTTTGAGTCACCACAAGATTGTTGATTCAGGAGTGCCACATGGAAGATCACCACCACATGCACCACCACATGTAGGGGTTTCATGTAATATGCAAGAGGGCTCCATTATACCCACAAGAATAGACTGAGTCTTCATCACCATATGTCTAGGGTTCCACATAAGGACATCTTCAAGGTTCAATGGCTTCAATGTGTCAATCAATTTTTTTTTTATTAACAAACTTGTGGGTTTATGGACCATGTGTCAATTTCAACGAGTGTGTCCAAGACTAAGCTCCAAGTGCTACCATACCACCATGAATGTGGGTGTAAAAACCTTCTTCGGCATTATCACCATCCATGGCCTTATCAAGCCACAAATGACCACATAATGGGTCATTTGGCCCATTTGGTGTCCAATGCCCATATCAGACCATGTCATCAATCCTTGCCATGTTCTTATGTCCATGTCATCAACTTTTAAGTTTTATCTTACCTTTGTCTCATTTGTCATTAATGTTGTCATCAATGACAACACCATATTCATTATGTTAACGGTTCTCATCAATGACCGGTAATCAAACAGTTTCCTCCATGTTCGACCTCAAATTATTTATTCGCATGGTTAGGATTCGTACCTTTGGGTGGTTTTGGATTAAAGACCTTGGGCCGACAGTAGCATCATCACCTTTTGCTATTGTCCGAGTTGCGCAAGACCTTGTCACACTTAATATGACATTTGTTGAGACATAGATCCACCTTATATTCTTTTGGCTATAATCGATTATTGAGCATGGATCCCACCTTGTTCATTTGTGGCCATGACTCCTTTAGATTTGATATGGCGCATTTTTGCATATTGTGCGACCATGATAGTTACATCAATTATACACATGGTGGATCCGTCTTGACTCTTTATGGCGATCATTTTATATATGGACATGAATGTCCTAGAGATCAGTTTTGTTTGACATTTATCTCTCTTTCAGGTACCTTCATTCAAACCTACGATCTTTGGATCCTCCAGTGTCTTCGACTTCTCGTCTCAGTTGTTTCATTTTATAATGTATTTCGGCTATCGTCTTCCACTATAACCCATACATTAGGGGGCATCTATTATAGCCTAAAATAGTACTTCTCCGTCCGTAACGATTTTTACATGTTTTCATCGCATGACAACACTTCATGAAAGCCACTGTTAGTCACTTACAAAACACCTTAATTGAAGGAGCTATATCTAGATTTTTGTAACTCCATTTAACCTCTTTTCTAGACCATTGGAAAGGTATCAGACCAAGGAAAAACTTTCTAGAAGATCCAAACCCCTGAAAATGCTTGGAAATACCCTAGAAAATGGTTTTTTTTACCCACTTGTGAGTTTTCCAAAGAAAACATGCGTGTCACTCACCCCTTTGCCTAAGTAAACCCACGAGTATACCCTGAAGTGGCCAAAACATATGAAAAATATCAAAGTTGAGGCGGTTTGGGTGGTTTTGGAACTACTCCTTCAGTTGTAATTGATCTCTATTTGACCCTAACTCTTCAAAAAGTATATAAGAGAGGGGGAGGGGTTCATGAAATGGGACTTAGCCTTTGCATTGCTGGTGAAATTGGGACTCTCATTCCCCCTACCTTTTCCCTAGATGCCATCTTCCTTTGTTGCAGAGCTTGGAGGCTGAGATTCTTGGAGAAGAGAAGCAGGAGCTCCAAATCAAAGGTTTCATGAAGTGCCTTGCATGAAGAGAAGGTATATCTTGTACTTCTTCCACTTGATAATAAAGATTTGATGCTCCTCCCTTTCCAAATCAGTGTATGATGTATGTTATATCTATGTTTATGATTACATCTTGATGATTATCGAATTAGGGTTTCATATTTTATTGAATATTATCTCCTTTCATGTAGTCAAACTAGTTTTAGGAAGGTTGAAGTTTGTTTTGCGAGCCTCTTGGATTGAGGAGCAAGAGGAGGGATGGAGAAAGCTTGGATCAGCCTTCAGTAAACAAGGTATGAACCCTTATAATCCTTGAACCTTGTTTATATTTGCTTGCATAACTTTATTCATCGGTCTTTATACCCCTATTATGTTGGTGGCCTCTTAACCCCCAGCCATAGGAACACTTTCCCTAACAACAGCTACTCGGGCTCTGTTCTTGAATTGTGTTACTCTTTGGAATAAAAGATGATTTGGAGGCAAATCTATGGTGTATGGTTTATGTGTGTGGATGTACCATCAACGGTATATGAAGTAACCATAGTGTAGTTATTTCTATTTGTTACATCTTTGTTAATCTAGCCTTTGAAAGACTATTACTAGTCTATAGGATAAACTATTTGGGATCAAGTTCATATATTTCTTGCTTATGCTAGAGATCTAGGATTTGAATGTTTATTGGGTAATCTGCATATACTATTTGGATCTATGGTATAAAAAGCACTGGATTTGATGCTTTTTGTTGCAAGTAGTTTTAGTTGTGCAATTTACCTAGTTGAAAGGAGTGGTTGATCTTGTTTGAGTCTTCCATGTTTCCAAACACTCTTAGAAGGACATAGTCCCTCCACTCTCCACCAACTCCATTGCCCAAAGTTCCCAAGCATTTAGCTTCTTCTTCTCTCATTCCTTCATATTTAAATTAAAATTCTTCTTTGGTCACGATCTTGCATACTTAGCTAATTAGTTTATTTTTAGAAGATATAAAGGTAGTTTGTTAGGTATGCTTTCTTTTAACTAGATCTAAGTCTTTAAAGTTCAAATCTTTGCAAGTAGATTTAACCTTTTTAAGTCTAACTTTTAGTTCATTTAGAAGTTTATCTTTTGGTACGTAAAGCTAGTATGTTTTCAATGACTAGCACATTTAGTGCGAAATAGGTTGTTGGTTTTACTTTTTTAATGAACAAGTAAGAGGAAGTGCTACCAAAAACTCAAAGATTCGGGCCATCTAGGACGCCAGGAGCACCCAACCTTCCTTGGAATCGAATCTGTGAAACTTGTAAGCTTTTTGTTCCTGATTTATTGTGGACCAAAGGCATCCATCTATAAAGTTGTAAAAATGATAATAATAGCAAGTGGGCTACCCAACGCTCCATCCCCCCTGAGGATTTGCGTCATTTTCGTGGCATAACGTTTTCCTCTTTTTTCGCTTTTGTTTTGTTTGGATTTGCTAATCTTATATTAATTTCAATTTTTCAAAGTAGATTAAATCATTTGAACACGTCGCACTAGAGTCGTTAGTTTCATTTCAGTTGTGTCATTTCGAAATAAAGAGTAATTGAATCTCGGATTTATCCCCTGATATGTCATGGTGACCATCGCAAGCTTTACTGATCTACGGTTAACCATCAGAAAGAGGATATTAGCGGTTAGTCTAATAGGGCAATCCACCTAAGGTTTTATTGGCATGGTAAGTAGTTCACATTAAGCATACTACAGAGTCAGGGTGTTACTCTAAGCAGATTATGTCTCACCCATTAGACACCTGGTATTGTTGCTCTGCACTTAATAGTGAGGATAAAACGTCTAAGTGGGCCAAACCAGCAATAAACCCACTCTAATCCACTCGTCTAAGAATCTAAAATTGTCAAGAGGCAGTGCAAAACATTTCCTTTTCAGCAGCACTCTTTTACTTTCTTGGCAATAGTTTATTGTTAATGATTATTTGTTTAAGTGAATTCAACATGACATGATTGGCTAATAATATACGTGCTGCTACACTCAATTCATTATTGCTGCTCTCGTTTCAATTTTATTTCGAGCTCGTAGATTTAATTTTCATAATTTAGCGTAATCAGCCTTAGTTTTTTTATTACGGACCACCCCCTTTAGCTTCGCTAAGAATTGGCCTAGACGAAGGATTCAAATGTTGAGAGATAGCAAGCTTGACTCGTGACTTGCCCCCAAGGACATACCCAATGGCTTGAAGAATTTTTCCACGTTACCCGAGGTGCATTTTAGGAGGCAACGGGACCTTAGCTTTAAAATTCAAAAATGAGTAAGCATGCATCATGATCTTTGAGTGTTTAGTCCTTAACCTCATCTTCTCTACCATTATTTGGCACTCGTGTTCTCATAGGGTGTTGTGGTAACTGGAAAAATATCAAGACGTGATGGAACAATAATCAAAACCACAGAGGTTCATATGACATAAACAAATGCTCTCAAGTATAGGTGCAAATTTAGGTCACAACAATGGGTTACAAGCATAAAACGATAAATCTTGTATGAAATTCAACTCCATGCTGATTGTTTCTATATTATTCCAACAAGTCAAATTTTTGCTCTTCCCAAGGCAATAATAATGAGATGTCATAAAACAGAGATATTTCTGCCCAAAAAAATGACAACAAACCATTAAATGACCATACTTTCTTCTGAAATAAATTTTATTTGAAAGAGGATGCTGAACTCCATGGATTTTTACCCAAGTTTGGCAGTTCAGAAGCATGGCAATGAATCAAAGAATGTGTCTGCATATAAATCAAATCAATGAGAGAGAGAGCAATCACAGAAACTTCCATGAGATCACAGAGAATGTCAAGATGCTCTGCCTCTTATTCAACTCACAAACTTGTTTATGTAATATAGACGTGTTCAATAGAGATGAAGCTAGGACAGGCAATATACAATGATGTTACCTCCACTTGTCAGGATAAAATTCAAAATAGGGGCCTCTATATACACAAAAAGCTCCAGATACACAAAAGTTGGGAAACAACCATTCACCCAACTAATTAGGACTTCCTATTGACGTCTTTCATTAACTCCCAATTTGACTCGTGACCCACTCAAAATAAGAATCAAATAATATAATTTTAATTGACCACATGTATAACTAGGAAAAAATAGATTAAAGACAGTATAACATGGTGACACCCTTGGGGTTAACAGAGAAGAAACGAGTTGGTTAAATATTTAGGTAAGATCATGAAGATGGAAATATCAAAACTCTGTGACATCCCTAAACAACACTGCCAATTCAGAGAGAGAAAACTCAAATTAAATTTGATAAACCAGGCAAAATATCGCATGATATATTATAAATATAAACTTGTGGTTTAATAAAGAGTATCATCTGTATTGTTATAAACCCGTTTCCCAAATCGTCTCTGTCTACACTGAAAAGAGCATAAAGCTTCTGCATATTGAGCTTCTCCAAATTCAGGCCAGAAAGAATCAGTAAAAAAGAGTTCAGTATATGCTAATTGCCATAGTAAGAAATTGCTGAGCCTCTGTTCCCCACTAGTACGAATCAGTAAGTCGGGACTCCCAAGGCCTCCAGCACAGCTTGTTTTTAATTCCTTTTCAAACAATGATTCTGTTATATCTGTTGGTTTCAGCAGGCCACCCTCTACTTGACTAGCAATTTGTTGGCAGGCTTGCAATATATCATTTCTGCCACTGTAACTGAGACCAACAATAAGATTCAGTTGAGAATTATGTTTTGTGTTGTGTTCTGCTTCTGCAATTGACATCTGTAACGAATTTGGTAGTTTAGAAAGGTCCCCAATCACAGACAATCGAATATTTTCCCTGCAAAAATGACATGATAGCATGAAAAAATGTCCATGAATAAAAACACAGGTTTGAAAGAAGTGAGCTATCGAACCTATTGACCATGAAAATGAATAGTCATGAATAATACGCTTAACATAGACCTCTCAATCAAAGACCCAAATGTTGGACCTATCTTTAGTGGATGATGTTCACTGAAATATACCCTCCACATTGAGAAGACCATGTCACCATACCAGGCTGTTATATATAACACAGAAAACATATTCTCTATGTGATAAATTATATATTCTTTGGGAGGTGAAAACTGAGAACCATGACCAAATGTTGCAATCAAAACTGAAAATAATGGCATATGTAGCAGTGAAGTTTAATAAAGTTTATATTTCTGCATTTTGGTATAATGTTTTCCAAAAGAATTTCTGTTATTGTTGACAAACTTTAAAAAAGATTATTGAGTATAGAACCTCTTGAAATAAACTATCAACCTCATCACTACTTCCAAGTTAGGATCTCTTTCCTGGTAATAATGGAATGTCTTCTCAATTTCAGGTGTTCCAACCAAAGATATCATGAAAACATGATAAAAAAATAACAAGCTAATCTTAGAATTCTTAGGTTTAGCAACTTGAAAAGTTTCATAAACCAATAAATGTTTATTGTTTACAGGTTAGGGTCCCAGTCAAGATTTACCCAAGCCTTAGGGTCCATGGCTAGTTAATTGGTTAGCATATTTATGATACATATCACAACAATTTCATGCATATTGCACAGAAAAAAGAAAATACACGCATTTACATACAATGTATCACTTAAAATACTGTAGTGTACTTATATAGCAGAAACAGAGAATTAAGAGCAATATCCACAGATATTGTCTAGCAATTGGTTGATTCTCTAAGTTGGCTTGGTTGTCATATCTTATATTGTCTAACACTTGGTTGCCACATCTTATATTGTCTAACACTTGGTTGATTCTCTATAGTTGATTTGGTGTCCCCTCCTAGATGATGCACCCCCCTTCTTCATGCTCACATCAGGGACTTGAGGCACATTGGCATGTGTGAGAGAGGGCCAACCCTTTTTCACTGTATTTGGATGAGTTTGCATAAGCTTTGACTACTTGAGGAGGCCATTGCACATTTAGACCATGCTTCTTCACTTTTGGGCACAGTTTTTGAGGAGGTTTGCACATTTATTCATGGATATCGATGAGGGCGCTAGCTTCATGGAGTGCTTGATTGATCAAACCCTAGGGTTTTGGCCTTGAACTTACTCAGTTGACCATATCTATTGGATCATTACTCTTGTTTGTCCACTTAGCACATCTATTCATGTATTTGGATGAGGTTAAATTTCCTTAGAGGTTGTTGAATCTCCTTAGTGGTTGATTAGTCAAAACCTAGGGTTTTGGCCTTCATTTACTATCGTTTGGCCACATCTTCTAGAGCAGCTCACCTCTTGGAGGATTTGTATCTATGTATTATTCCTCACATCTCTCTAGTGATGCACCGGCCTCATGGTCAAAGGAGTTAAGATTTTGGAGTTAGGGTTGTTAGTTTTAATTTTTTACCATGTCATGAGATATTTTACTATTCTCCATAAAGAAGTTAGCTAGTCTCTCATCCTATATAAGAGACACCCATTTCATTGTAATCTTTTGCTAGAACTTGAAGAATAAAAAATTCTTGCTACTTTTTGTGTCTATTTTTTTATGCTAGTGTATTGGGTAAAATTTGTGAAAGTAGAAGCTACAAGTGTATAATGTCGAAAAGCACACTTGCACACTGAGAGGGAGAGGTGAATCAGTGTTGTTCTTCAATATTAATACTTTTAACTGAGTTAGTATTTAATTATTATGCACATCATTTAAAAGAATACAAATACCTTCTCAACAAATTGTAAACACTTTACTTCTGCCAAAATACTAATTGTTATTAATATCACAGAGTACAATCACCAGCTGCAACTGGTGTGAAGAGGCTTCAACCTCAAAATAAATTACAGCTCCAACTGTAGCGTTTAGGCTGCAACCTCAGGTTAAATTGGTTCATACCTTGCTCCACTCTACCTCCCAAAATATTGTGTATTTCACCAAGTTCCTTCTCAAACTGTTGAGATGATCCTAACCCCAAAAAAATCTCTTTTCTGCTAACGCTTGACCCCAACAAAAAACTTAGATGTTTTCACCACAAATTTTGCTGTACCTCAGTTCACCTTTGTGCATACACAGGCTCGCTGCTCCTCAGTTCACTCTTTCTCTGTACATAGACTCGCTGCACCTCAGTCCACTCTTATATCTTCACGTCATACGGCATTCTTAAATGTGTTCTTTACTTGTATATTTATACAAGTATTCTTTAAAGAATTATGGAGCCAACCTGAGCTGTATTCCATTCCTTTTTTTTTTCATATAAATCTTTAAATAAAAACTGGGCTGCTTTTTATGGAGCCGACCTGAGTTTACTTTGAATCACCCCCTTTTTTTTTTCTTATATATATTTGAAAGTCAATATTTAAAGGATTCAGCTGCTCAAAGTTGGTTTTAGTATTCTTTAAAGCCTCCATATGTCAAGGGTTTGAGACCCTTATAACCACGTTTTTTTTGTTTTAATTTATCCTTATCATCCTTCCAACGTCTCTAATGTTCAGCTTGTTAGAGCATGGCCGGCATAATCCAATTCAGAAAAAGACTTTGATCCAATCACAAACTGAGTGCAGAAATTCGGCTGAGTGAGTAACAATTTTTTAAGGGCATCCGAGCTGACTCCAGTTTGACTGGTACGATTTGGCAGAGCAGATTAGAATGCACCAGTTTTGACCTAGAGTTTTAGGTTCCAATTTCTTCAAAATCATTTGACCACTTCCCTTGTTTTATGGGTTTCTTTATATTTGTTGCACCATTGCCCTAGTTCTATGGGCTTCTTTATATTTGTTGCTAAGAACCATATCATGTAGTTCTCAACCAACTTTGACAGCGATAACTGGACTCCTTCACAGCCTGGGTAGATTGAGTTTGATCACATAGTTTGGAGCTGTCCACCTGAGCAGTTAGCTTTCATAGGCATCATTGAAGATTGGACTTGAAGACGAGACTGATTCTTTGGCATCAATGCCAACCAAAATGTCCAATAAACTCCCCCTTTGGCATTGATGTTAATATGCAGCCCCCCCAATGAGCTCTCCCCCTGACTTCCTCCCCCTTTGACATCAATCGCCAAAGATTCGTCAGAGACAGTCCTGTTGTTGATCATGTGGCCGCAATGGGTGCCAACCTCATAGGACACCCAGTAAACACTAATGCAACAATTAATGTAGGAGGGAGATAACTCCCAGCTTCTGCCTTAGATATTCAAAGGTGTCTTTAGGCAAGGGTTTGGTGAAAATATCAGCAACTTGTTCCTTTGTGCTTACATATTCCAGTTTTACCTTTTGTTCACCGACTTTTTCTCGAAGAAAATGGTACTTGATTGAGATATGCTTAGTTTTTGAGCACATAACTGGATTTTTAGAGATACTTATAGCACTGGTATTGTCACAGTAGATTGGTGTAGGTTGACTGCTATTGACCTGAATATCTTCCAAAGATTGTCTTATCCATAAAATCTGAGTGCAGCACTCAGCTGCAACGATATATTCAGCCTCAGCAGTAGACAGTGATATAGATGATTGTTTTCTGCTTGACCATGCTACCAAGCAATTTCCTAAAAAGAATGTGTTGCCAGTGGTGCTTTTTCAATCATCTAGACTGCCTACCCAATCTGCATCTGTGTAGGCTGTAAGATCAAATTTTTGGTCATTGGGATACCAGAGCCCAAATTCAGAGGTACCCTTGAGATACCTAAAAATTCTTTTGACAGCTGTGTTACCACCTAAGTTGTACTTAGTGGTTTTTTATCAAGTGAGCCTGTTGAACCGGACAAGGATAACTTGTTCGGACTTTAGATGACCTTCAGTCTTATTTCAGGGAAGCTTTGTTGTACTATATCACATGTTCATACCCCATGGGAAAATTGTAATGAATGTTCTAGCATGACAGTGTCTGTAAAAGACTCGGTCTCTTAGACTTTATTTGTCAATCTGATCAGCCCAGGGTGTTTTTTCCCTTGGTTATTATTGGTTGTTGAATAAACGACTGATAATTTCTGATTTTTTCACTCCATACCTCCAAAGTTGTGGTGGTCGGCTTAGCATTTAGGCCTATTGAGGTTATTAGAGTCTATGTGTCAATGTATAAACATGCTAGACATCATGGTCGAGTCATATGAACATGTCTAAGTCCCCCTAGGTTTTTTCAATTTTTCAATTTTTTAGTTTTTTCAGTGTTTTTTATTAAAATTTAATTTTTCCAAAACTTAGGCTATTTTTTAATAGTTTAATTGGAAAAATTGATTTTGTAATAAAAGTGGGCCAAATAATCAGTTTCAGTCATGTAGGTGCTCATTTTCAAGCTAAGAGCACTATGTAAACCCATGGACCCACTATTTCCTAGTTTTGAGTAATTTTCCATCACTCAGGTCAGAAAGCCCCAAAAAATCATTTATTGATTATTTTAATTAATAAATTGATGAATAATGGAGCAAATCCAAAATCATAGATCAGTGGACTCTGAGCCGATTTGATTGAAATCAGTCAGATCTGAACCAGATTAACTGGATCTAACAAATCCTTGACTGATGGAGGTGATCTGGACAAATCCAAAGTTGATCTTCAGCATCCTTTATGGGGAATTACGCCCTCCCTCTCTCCACACATTTTGGCTCATCTGGATGAGTTTTGGTGGATGCTTCAAACAACAGGTTGAGGTGTCAGTCAGATCAGCTCTCCGATTGACAATTGCACTCAGTGAGACTCAGATCTGGCTCAGTTAGACACAGATCAGGCATTGATTTACTCTCCATCAGCTAATTTGATCTATCTCCTTTGGATTTGCGCCCCCCTGGGCTGGATCTCCTGGTTTTTGTATATATCCAAGCATAAGCCTCCTCTTCCAAGCTAGTTAGAACTGGGATTGAGGTGCTGCTGCTATTGTACTGTTGTTATTGTCCATTTGAAATTAAAGAGAAGCTTTGGAGGCAATACGGTGTTGTGCCATTATATGTGTGGATGATCATTGCCATTTTTTACTGCGGTAACCTGTATCTGTGTTCATAATTTGCTGATTGCTTGTGGATTCATTGCTAAGATTGATAATAAGCTTATTATAATCTTGATAGAAAAGGTGCTTTTCAATAAGTTTATTGGCCATCTCTTTCCTTTGATGCATGTTTAGAGATCTAGATTCAGCATGTTCTATAAGCTTATATGCATGTTATTCTGAATCTCTGTATGTACTAATCGGATCTCACAAGTATTTCGGCAAGTTTTTTTATTTCAACTAAGCTACAGGTTCCTAGATTGGAGAGGATGTTGATCTAGTTTGCTTCTTCACTCTCTCCAAAACCTTCCAAAGGCATAGTCCCTCGACATTCCACCTGAAAGCTCCACGGTGGATCTTCAAGGCTACCAACATTTCTTTCCTCTTCCTCCTTCAAAATCAATTCTTTTACCCAGTTACTTTGTTCATAGCTTTGATATTGTTTAGATCTATCATCTTAAAGTAAATTTAACATAGATCTATCTTCTCAAAGCCCATAATCTAGATCTTGTTCTTAAAAGGTTTCATAAGCATTCTAGATCTAGCTTTAGGGAAATCGTCCTTTTTGCATGGAATTTTAAAGAGAATTTGTAGCTTGCATGCATTAGATTTCTATTTTCTGTTATAAAAGATAAATCTAGCAATCAGTGCACATCATATTGGCTGCCTAAAAGGCAAGCCAAGATCCCAAGGAAATTTTGCTTTCCTTGGTTCCCTTTTTACCTTTTTTAACTAGTTTTTACTTAGCTTTTTTTGGTTAAAAGTAAGCTGACCCAAAGGTACTTTCAGAGTGCTTTTGGGCATATTTCAGTCTAATAAGCTTGCTGGTTTTTAGCGAGTATAACAGAAAAGAGGAGGAGCTACTACTCGGAAGTGACTTTTGGGCCTTCTGAATCGCCCCAGGGGTCTCCCTTTTTGATTGAAATCTTTAATTTTTGCACTTTGTAAGCTCTTGGTTTCATTCTGTATAGGAATCAAGAGGCATCATATCAGTTTGCTGATATTGTAACCGCTGGTAATAAAAATAATTTTGAATAGGCTCTTTCGAGCCCATTCCCCATCTCCCCTGGGGGGATTTGCATCCGTGTCATTTTTTGCTTTTCGTTCATCTTTTTTCAATCTAGCGTAGTATTAATCTGCATGGTAGTATACTTTGATTTAAAATCAATTCCATATTCCATTTCTATTGGTTTCAAAGTAACTTTAATACTTACCCCATGAGCCTCCTTTTGAGCCGAAAGGTGAAGAAAGATTCGTGGTAGTCTAATTAGAAAATTGTGGTTTGCTTATCTTTTTATGTTTCATTTGCTATCATCATTTGTTTTAGTAACCATAATAAAATCAACCCCTCCTTGATTCCCCGATTGAGGTCCACTTGGACCGAAAGAGGTTCCTGGAGGGTTTTCTTTTTAACAAGAACATCCATCTCAAAATTTACTAAAATTGACAAGACTCCGGTGTGTATGCTGGCACTTGGTTGTGGTTCGTCCGATCAGTCAAGCTGTATCAAAAGCATTTGAGTGACTAGTATAATTAGGATTCACTCTCCCAAATTGACAAACCATCAAGTGAAAATCCAACACCTAGATCAAACCATTATGGTGGCAAAATACCCAAAGGAAGCGAGAACTTCTGAAAAGTGACCTCGGGGCGCCAATCTCTGTCACACCCTAACGGGTGCGTTATGAATAATAGCCCCAGAGACTCCATTCAGCCCACATATTCCTTGCAGGTAGCCGGGAAGGTTTAGTTTTGGACATACTCCAAGTACTCTCAGGTATATCTGGAGTCCACCCCTTCGCCTAATTTTAATCAACTCATATTTTCACATTAACTTAAAACGTACCAAGAGGCAATTGCAAAACATTCACTCCAAGCACATGCAAGTATATTGATTTCTTTTTTACTCCATTTTAAGGCACTGGTTATTTTCTTGCTATATATTTATATTGTGTCTCAACATTGTGCTTTTGTGCGCTCATTTTGTATCTTGTCATCTATGGTTGTTTTTGGTTAATTTTCAAACCCCTAAGTAATTCATCCAGTTTAACATCACCATACTAAGTAATCAGCCTTAGTAACTTAATAGGGTCTACCCCCCTTGGCTTCGTTAGGAGTTGAGCCTAAACGGAGGAGTCAAGAACAAGGTGACAGCCTTGACTCGAGACTTGCCCCCAAGGACACACCGAGTGGCTTGAAGATTTCTGCCACGTGACCCAAGTGTGTGAAAGGCGACAACACTTTTTGGCGCTGCTGCCGAGGATAAATATTTTTATTCCCGAGTACGACTTAGCTTAGCTTTTTTCTAAACAACTAAAAAAATAAAAACTTTTGATTGATCTAGTCTTTAAAAAACATAAAAATTAAAACTCGATCCATCTGGCGACTCCACTATCTAACATCCCTTCAAGAATTTCTACCCGAAGGAATTGCCGACAATTATTCAATCCTCTCCCTGATCCCGAAAGGTTTATTAGGGAAAGATTGAATAGGCAAACTTCTCGTAGAAACCTTGAAAATTTAGGAGACCAATCCCTCTCAGATATCCACCACATATTTGTAGAGAGTCCTGCTCACCAATCTCAAGAAATGACAGAATTATTCAAACCCCTTGACTTTTCTCAGATAGCAGGTGCTCCCCATGCCATTCCAAAAGATGCTATCAAGAAGCTCCCCATATTTCAGCGCAATAATGCCATCACTTCCAAGTCTCACCTTCGAAAGTTTGAAAAGCACCTGGTCAGTTATTGCAATGATGCTGCCCATGACCATGACGATGTCAAAATGAAGCTCTTTGCTTTATCCTTAGAAGATGATGCTGAAGAATGGTACTTCGACCTAGATGATGATTCATATAAAACTCTTAGTGAATTCCTAGAGGGTTTTAAGAAGAAATGGGGAGAAAAGAAAGAACCAAGACACCTGCTTGCTGCCCTTCATAACATTAAGAAGATGGAGAATGAAACCATGGATGAATTTAACACTAAGTTTAGGCGTGTGGTTGCGGACCTCCCTAACGAAATTAAGCCAAAGGATGCCTCCATCCTCATATCTTACATCGAAGCTTTCACTGGTGATTTGAGGTACCGGTTAAGAGACAAAGAGCCGGCCAATCTAAAAACTGCTCAGGAATTGGCCGAGAAAATAGAAAAGAATATGCAGTCTTCAGGCAAATTCAACATTCTAGGTTACACTAGGGGAAACACTTCATACAACAAAGAAAAGGGAAAAGCTGTTGAATCAAAAGAAAAGGGAGCCTCTAAAGATCCCATGGCAAAGGTAACATACATGATAAAAGACTTGGTTACTAGTCAAAACCAACTAATGGCCAATCATTCTGCACACTTGAATCACATTCATAATAGATTGATCACAATGGAAAGGAATAATGGATCTAGGAATTTTCAGCCTAGGCAGAATCAGATGTATCAAAAGAAGTTTCCTCAGCAAGAGCCTAGGATTCCAAACCAGTTAGACTCAGCTAACATGGTAGAAGAAGTAATTCCATGGTGTAGACCCTGTGAACAATTCCACCAAGAAAGCACTTGTTATGTTGCAAATCAAGGCATGGAACATGGACTTCCCGAGGTCAGTAATCAGGAAACAACTTCAAGCGAGCCTGATCATATATACATGGTAGGCCAGGCCTACCCTTTGTCACCAGCTAAACAGTACACACCTAAGGATAAAACCATTGCAGAATCTTATAGTGAAACTTATGATGAAAACTGTAATGTACATAATGGGACTCCTACGTGTTCTCCATATAATGATGACAGTCTGGAAGGTTTATTGCCTTGTGACCGTTTCTCTGAAGAGGATGAGTATGAAAATGAGGACAAGTATAGCTTGGAGCATGATACAAGTGACGAAGACTCCCTTATCCCTGACAAAGATATTGATGAGGAGTCCTGGACATTCATGGAAAATCCGGTCTATGACATGAATAAAGAGGAAAATAATGAACCAGAAACTTTTGATGGTTTTGTTGATTTTTCTATCTATGGCATATCTAAAGGAGAGAGCATGGACCATGTGGCCTTGGCAAACTTTGATATGAAAAAGGAGCATGCAGTTTATCCACATGATCAGTCTGAGCCATATATCAGTATCAGTAATGAAGACAAAGAAAACTTGATATCGGAACCTGATACAAAGAAAACTTGATATCGGAACCTGATATCAGCAATGGGGAATCCATCACATCTAACATAGATGATGGTGATGACTATTGGGATTTTTGTGGATATCTTATTAAGAATCCTATCTATGCTATATCCAACAAGGGGAGTGTCTATTTAGAAATTTGTGGAAGTCCAATCTGCTATACTTCCATAGAGGGAAGCATGGATTTGGAGACCTTGGAAAACCTTAGTATGGAAGAGGAGCATTCAGAATTTTCATGTGATCCTTCAGAGTCATATCATGCAGGGCCACACAAGGGTGTCAGTAATGAAGACATTGAGAAGCAGTGTTGTGAAAAACCAGATGTGATGCAGTCAGTGGAATATTAGTCTCAGCCATCTTTTTCACATATAGAGTTTCCTTATGATTTGGAGCTACTTGGGGCTTGTGCAACGAGTTATCATTTGATAAGCCCCCGTGATCAGTATGATGATGTAGTCAGTCTGCCTCATCATTCTGATTGGTATATCAGTCCTATCCAGTCATGGATAGAAGCAACCTGCATGAGCACATACAAGTTGGGGAAGAGTTTTTATGACATTATTCATGCCTATGATCTCCCATCCATCCCACCCATTCTAAATCATCACGCAAGTTTGCATTTTCTGAATAAGGTATCCTTACTTTGGCTGGTAACCAAAGACAAGGAAAAAAAAATTTATGTTAATAAAATGCTTAGGTGGTTACATTGGATTTCTGATTACACTTAACCCTTTTTATATCATGCTTAGAGTAGGAAAATAAGCTCCTTGAAAGAGAGCATTTGCTTTCTGCATTTCTATTTTATATTTAGCTATAATAAAACTTTGCTTCTTTTAGTTAGTTACATTTATTTTGTTTAAATAAATCATCTTAATGGTTCATTTGCTTTTTATGTAAAGCTTGTGCTACTGAGGTTTTCTTGTCAAGTTGAGATGTTTTTACAGGGTGTATAAACCAGAGATTCTGGTGTTCTCATATCCTCTCCTTGCCTTAAAGACCAGATCGAGCACACGTCCCACAGTTGGAGCCAGAATGTTACCACCTAAGTTGTACTTAGTGGTTTTTTATCAAGTGAGACTAGTGAACCGGACAAGGATAACTTGTTCGGACTTCAAAAGACCTTCAGTCTTACTTCACGGAAGCTTTGTTGTACTATATCACATGTTCATACCCCATGGGGGAATTGTAATAAATGTTCTAGCATGACAATGTCTGTAAAAGACTCGATCTCTTAGACTTTATTTGTCAATCTGATCAGCCCAGGGTGTTTTTCCCCTTGGTTATTATTGGTTGTTGAATAAACCACTGATAATTTCTGATTTTTTCACTCCATACCTCCAAAGTTGGGGTGGTCGGCTTGGCATTTAGGCCTATTGAGGTTATTAGAGTCTATGTGTCAATGTATAAACATGCTAGACATCATGGTCGAGTCATATGAACATGTCTAAGTCGCCCTAGGTTTTTTCAATTTTTCAATTTTTTAGTTTTTTCAGTGTTTTTCATTAAAATTTAATTTTTCCAAAACTTAGGCTATTTTTTAATAGTTTAATTGGAAAAATTGATTTGTAATAAAAGTGGGCCAAATAATCAGTTTCAGTCATGTAGGTGCTCATTTTCAAGCTAAGAACACTATGTAAACCCATGGACCCACTATTTCCTAGTTTTGAGTAATTTTCCATCACTCTGGTCAGAAAGCCCCAAAAAATCATTTATTGATTATTTTAATTAATAAATTGATGAATAATGGAGCAAATCCAAAATCATAGATCAATGGATTCTCAGCCGATTTGATTGAAATCAGTCAGATCTGAACCAGATTGACTGGATCTGACAAATCCTTGACTGATGGAGGTGATCTGGACAGATCCAGAGTTGATCTTCAGCATCCTTTATGGGGAATTTCGCCCTCCCTCTCTCCTCCACACGTTTTGGCTCATCTGGATGAGTTTTGGTGGATGCTTCAGACAACAGGTTGAGGTGTCAGTCAGATCAGCTCTCCAATTGACAATTGCACTCAGTGAGACTCAGATCTGGCTCAGTTAGACACAGATCAGGCATTGATTGACTCTCCATCAGCTGATTTGATCTATCTCCTTTGGATTTGTGCCCCCCCTAGGCTTGATCTCCCGGTTTTTGTATATATCCAAGCATAAGCCTCCTCTTCCAAGCTAGTTAGAACTGGGATTGAGGTGCTGCTGCTATTGTACTGTTGTTATTGTCCATTTGAAATAAAGAGAAGCTTTGGAGGCAAGACGGTGTTGTGCCATTATATGTGTGGATGATCATTGCCAATTTTTTACTGAGGTAACCTATATCTGTGTTCATAATTTGTTGATTGCTTGTGGATTGATTGCTAAGATTGATAATAAGCTTATTATAATCTTGATAGGAAAGGTGTTTTTCAATAAGTTTATTGGCCATCTCTTTCCTTTGATGCATGTTTAGAGATCTAGATTCAGCATGTTCTATAAGCTTATATGCATGTTATTCTAGATCTCTGTGTATGTACTAATCGGATCTCACAAGTATTTCGGCAAGTTTTTTTATTTCAGTTGAGCTGCAGGTTCCTAGATTGGAGAGGATGCTGATCTAGTTTGCTTCTTGACTCTCTCCAAAACCTTCCAAAGGCATAGTCCCTCGACATTCCACCTAAAAGCTCCACGATGGATCTTCAAGGCTACCAGCATTTCTCTCGTCCTCTTCCTCCTTCAAAATCAATTCTTTTACCCAGTTACTTTGTTCATAGCTTTGATATTGTTTAGATCTATCATCTTAAAGTAAATTTAACATAGATCTATCTTCTCAAAGCCCATAATCTAGATCTTGTTCTTAAAAAGTTTCATAAGCATTCTAGATCTAGCTTTAGGGAAATCGTCATTTTTGCATGGAATTTTAAAGAGAATTTGTGGTTTGCTTATCTTTTTATGTTTCATTTGCTATCATCATTTGTTTCAGTAACCATAATAAAATCAACCCCTCCTTGATTCCCCGATTGAGGTCCACTTGGACCGAAAGAGGTTCCTGGAGGGTTTTCTTTTTAACAAGAACATCCATCTCAAAATTTACTAAAATTGACAAGACTCCAGTGTGTATGCTCTGCACTTGGCTGCGGTTTGTCCGATCAGTCAAGCTGTATCAAAAGCATTTGAGTGACTAGTATAATTAGGATTCACTCTCCCAAATTGACAAACCATCAGGTGAAAATCCAACACCTAGATCAAACCATTATGGTGGCAAAATACCCAAAGGAAACGAGAACTTCTGAAAAGTGACCTCGGGGCGCCGATCTCTGTCACACCCTAACGGGTGCGTTATGAACAATAGCCCCAGAGACTCCATTCAGCCCACATATTCCTTGCGGGTAGCCGTGAAGGTTTAGTTTTGGACATACTCCAAGTACTCTCGGGTATATCTGGAGTCCACCCCTTCGCCTAATTTTATTTAACTCATATTTTCACATTAACTTAAAACGTACCAAGAGGCAATTGCAAAACATTCACTCCAAGCACATGCAAGTATATTGATTTCTTTTTGACTCCATTTTAAGGCACTGGTTATTTTCTTGCTATATATTTATATTGTGTCTCAGCATTGTGCTTTCGTGCGCTCATTTTGTATCTTGTCATCTATGGTTGTTTTTGGTTAATTTTCAAACTCCTAAGTAATTCATTCAGTTTAACATCACCATACTAAGTAATCAGCCTTAGTAACTTAATAGGATTCTACCCCCCTTGGCTTCGTTAGGAGTTGAGCCTAAACGGAGGAGTCAAGAACAAGGTGACAGCCTTGACTGGAGACTTGCCCCCAAGGACACACCGAGTGGCTTGAAGATTTCTGCCACGTGACCCAGGTGTGTGAAAGGCGGCAACAAGCTGTTACATGAGATTCTTTTGGACATGATTGAAACCTGGCCACCATTCCAACAGCTTGCATGATGTCTAGCCTATAGGCAGTTAAATACAACAGGCTTCCAATCATCGATCTGTAAAAAGTGGCATCAACTAGTGGAGACTGATCATCTTTGTTGAGTTTGCAATTTGTTGTCATGGGTGCACCTACAGGAGCGCAATCAGCCATCCCAAACCTTTTGAGCATCTCCTTGAGATACTTAGACTAGGATATAAAAATACCTTTAGGTGTTTGAGAGAGCTGTAAACCAAGAAAAAATGACAGTTCCCCAAACATAGACATCTCAAATTCTAGTGCCATTAACTTAGCAAACTCATGGCTTAACTTATCATCATTACAACCAAAAATGATATCGTCTACATAGACAACAGTAACTAGAAGCCCATTCTTCTCTGATTTGAAATAGATATTGCTATTAGCAGTGCATCTTTTGAAAGCCTGTTGAAAGAGATGCTTATCTAACCGTTCATACCAAGCCCTTGGGGTTTGTTTTAACCCATAAAGAGCCTTTTTCAGTCTCCAAACACAGTCCTCCTTTCCAGGAAGCTTGAAACCATCAGGTTGTTCAGTGTAGCCTTCTTCATGTAACTCTCCATTCAAGAAAGCGAATTTCACATCCATCTGATATACCCTGAAAAATTTTAAGCATGAAAAAGCAAGGAACATTCTGATTGCCTCCATTCGAGCAACAGGAGAAAAAGTTTCATCGAAGTCAATTCCTTCAACCTGTGCATAGCCTTTGCAGACAAGTCTAGCCTTATTCCTTACTATTTCTCCTTCTTCATTCATTTTATTTCTGAAAATCCATTTAGTTTCTATGACATTCTTGTCCTTTGAGCGTGAGACTAATTCCCAAGTACCACATTTTTCAATTTGTTCAAGTTCTTCCTGCATGGCTTTATTCCAATGTAAATCTTCATATGCCTCATTGAATTTTTTTGGTTTAATTGTGGACAGCAGCGCCATGTCTCTTCTTGATGTTTGTCTCAGTTGAATTCCTTCATCTAGATTTCCAATGATAAAATCTTCTGGATGGTCTCTTCTTACAGACTTGATGGAGGGCTTATGAGCCCGTGATTTCTTACAGGTTGAAGAGAGATCTTTTTTTTCTTCCTGCTGTTTTTCTTGTTCCTCTTCTGTTTTTACTGTTTCATTTTCGTCTTGTTCATCAGATGAATCAGTCAACTTTTTCTTCTTCAGGATTTGGTAACAATTCTTCATCCACTCTAACATTCAGGCTTTCAAGTTTTCAACCATTCTCTTTAGTCAATTGTTATAACGTTTGTAAGCCCTTCTTTATGTTGAATATCCCAAGAATATTCCTTCATCGGTTCTGGTTTGAAATTTTCCCAAGTGATCATCATTTATTTTAATGTAGCATTTACTTCCAAAATTTTTGAAATGTCCCACTGAAGGTGATCTGCCTGTCCATAACTCATACGGAGTCTTATCACAGTTTACTCTTAACTGGGCTCTATTCAAGGTATCCACAGCAGCTGCTACTGCTTCTCTCCAGAAGGTTTCTGCCAGTTTTGCTTCCAACAACATTGTTCTTGCAGCCTCTTGAACTGTTCTGTTTTTTCTTTCTATAATGCTATTTTGCTGGGGAGTATTAGTAGTACAGTATTGCCTTTTGATGTCATTATCTTCACAAAAAAATTTGAATTCAGTCAACATGAATTCCCCACCATTATCTGATCTGAGGCACTTGATTTTGCAACTACACTCATTTTCCACTTTAGCTTTAAACAATTTTGAACTTTTCAAAGGCTTCAGACTTAGTTTTAAGAAATGTTACCCAGATCATCCTTGTATAATCATCAATAAACAGCATGAAATACCGTTCACCTTCAAGTGTTTGAACCCTTGCTGGTCCACATAGGTTAGTGTGCACCAGTTCAAGAGGTTGTGAAGTGGACTGATAAATCTTTGGGTTATAACTAGCCCGGGCTTGCTTCCCGTGAAGACATGATCCACACAGTCTGTTTGCAGGCTTGGAGATTTTAGGCATTTCTCTCACAGCTTCAATTCAACTGATTTTTACTAAGTTATCAAAATTCAGATGTGCTAGTCTTTTTTGCCACAACCAGAAGTTGTCATTTTGACCTAGGTAGCATTTTTCACCTTCGATTTCATCCAAGACACACATTTCCAGGAGATCGAGATCCTTTTCCAATAATTCTGTGGGAGTCATTTCTTCTAATTTCACAATGATGAGAATAGAAAGTATTATAATGATCGGCATCACAAATTTGTCCTACACTAAGTAGGTCGTGCGTTAGGCCATCAACATACAATACCTCTTGGGCTTTGGCATTTCCTTTGAGCGCCACTGTTCCTCTGCCAAGGATTCTTGCCGTACCATTATCATCAAAGGCCACATCACCTCCTCTTTCCTTTTTCAGAGTGAAGAATTTCTCCTTGTCACCGGTCATATGCTTGGTACATTCACTGTCTATGTACCATTTGCTTTCTTCCTTTTGAGCATAAAAAGCTATCCCACAGATATCTTCGTTCTTTTCTTCTTTGTGTATGACTTGTCTTAATCTGCAGTTTGCTACTGTGTCCAAAATTGTTGCATTTGGGGCGCTCTTCCTCATCATTTAAAAGTGAGAAGGGGTTCTTGGTTTGATTTACAAATCTCCTAGAAAAATTTTCTTTTCTTTCATTTCTCACAAAACTTCTTCTCAAGGGAGCCCTGCAATCAACAGCTTTATGACCAAAATTATAACAGTTGTAACAGTTTCCAAAGAATGAATTTTGGTACCTTGCGAATGGTGAACCTTTTGGAGCAGCAGAATTGTTGAGGGGATTACTTGTCAGATTTCTCCTTCCAGTATTCCATGGATTTGAAGGTTGCAGTAAATCTCCCAGTCTTGTCCCGAGTTCAGTTTTCCTATCAAGCCTGGAACACCCTTCTTCCTTTCTTAGGTTTGAAATTTCCATTTCCAACCTCTCACGGTCTTTTTCTCTTAAAGCTAATAGCCTTTGGGCTTCAATCAATGGCTCATGTATCTCGCTGAGATTTGATTTATGTCTGGTAAGCATGTCCTGTAATTGGTTGATTTCTTGATTCAAAGAACATTCAGCCTGTTCGTTCTCTGTCTTGAGTGTGAATCCAATTTCAGTCTTATCATTCACATTTCTTTGTCTAAGAAGCAAGTTGTTCAGATCTAAGGAGCTTTTATCAAATTTTTTATTTAGAGGGCTTGTCCTCTTCAGCTCTTCTTGGAGAGACTTAATCTCAGCATCCTTTTTGAGAAAATGTGCTCTTAATTGATTTCTGGCTTCTAGATGATCCTTCTCTTGTTTTTCATTGATATTCCTCAAGTTCTCTATTTCATCTAGAGCAGCCAACAGTTCTGCTTCAAGATCGACAATTCCATCTTCATTCAACTTGGAATCAGTGTGGGTATCTTCCTTAGCCAGAAACAAAATTTCATTTCTGCCTTCAACAATAAAGTCATCATACTCTTCATAATCTGGAACTCCATCATCAACTTGAGAGAAAAATGTTTGTTTGTTAAATACTTTCCTATCTGAGAAATTTCTTCTCAAATTTGACTTTTTCCCTAATGGACACTTTGCTGCAAAGTGTCCTATCTTTCCACAGTTAAAACACTTTAATGGAAGCTTTCCTTGGTACCTCCTGTTCCTCTTGGCAACTTGTTGACAAAGTTTGCCAACTCTTCGTCTGAAGTATCCAGATCTGATGAACAGGCAGCATGTTCTTCATTTTTCTGCTGTTTTTCTTTGGTTGCTTTGAAGGCCGCTTCCTTGTGCTTGTGGCCATCAATTCTCATCATAAGCAACCAAAATTCCATGTAATTGACTTTGCTTAAGGTCGTCTAGACTGTCCCTTTCTTCAATGGCAGATACCTTAGGGTTGAATCTGGCAGGTAGAGATCTTAAAATCTTTTGCACAACTATAGCCTAATCAATGTACTCACCAAGACCTTGCATGGTGTTAACAAATTCTTCCACCCTCTGAATGTAAGCAGCAATATTTTCTTCTTCCAGCATCCCGAGTCCTTCAAATTGACTCTTGCAGCTTTGCAACTTTGCCTTTTGAACCTTTGAATCTCCGTGGTGCATAGTTGCCGATTTATCCCATATCTCCTTGGCGGTTGTATAATTCATTACTTTGTAAAATTCTGATTCATTCAGACCAGCAAGAATTGCGTTCATTGCTGTCGCATTATTTTGACAGGCTTCAATCTCATCTGAAGTGGATGGTCGCTTATTGTCTTTAGGAGCAGTGTAACCATCAAGTACGCTGGTCCAGATCTCAAATCCCAGAGATAATAAGTAAGCTGACATTCATTTGCTCCAGAAGACGTAATTTGTTCCATCAAACTTTGGAACATCTCTGAATTTGGATCCACCGATCGTAAAGTGTGCTAACCTAAAACTCCTTCAGGTTGGTTAAACCGAAGCGAAGAAGTGGCTCTGATACCAATTGAAAAGTACACTTGCACACTGAGAGGGGGGGGTGAATCAGTGTTGTTCTTCGATATTAATACTTTTAACTGACCACATCATCAAGGGTTCCAAGTCTTCATCAAGTCATTAATGACCACATCATCACCTTTAAGAACCATTATGCCATCAAATGTGGGTCCAAGGGCTTCTCTAGGGATTCTTTATCATGAAAGGGGATTCATAGGCTTCTTCAACCACCTCAACCACACCAGGAGACCTACAAGGGTCAAGATCCATCATGACATCACCTGTGGGGTTGCTAGACCTTCTCTTGGGGTACCATGACACCATCAGAGCATGAATGACCACAAAAAGGGTCTTTAATGCTTCTCCAACCCATCTAGGGCTTCACCATCATCCACAAAGGCTTCAACACCATCTCCAGGGTCTTTAGCACCATCAGCAGGGTCNTGGGTACAAGGACCTTGTCAACTGGGTACAAGGTGCTTCAAGGCACAAACCCACTCTGTAAGGGGTCCAAGGCTCAAACCCACTTTGTAAGGGGTCCAAAGCACTGCAAGTGGGACTTGGTGGCATCAATGACAATCTGTGGGGCCACTGCAAGTCCATGTTGGCATCAATGACAATTTCATCAACAGTTTTAGTTTAAAGTTGCTTTCAATTTATCATTTTTGTAAAGACCACTAACCCGCTACGATTTCCCTAAGTACTGAAAGGGAAAAGAGATTCGTAGTGTAGTAATTAACAAACACTTGTTTCACTGCTTTCTTTGCATTATAAATTGGAACAAATAAATTTGTTTCAATCCACAAATGTTCTTTCCCTTTGTAGGCTTTCCTGATCGTTGGGAAATTAGAAATTGATTTGTAAATCTTTAAATTTCAACATTTAACTAAGTAACTCACCCCAATAAAATCAACCACCCTCAAACATAACAGAAATCTAGCATTTCGATCTCATCTTCTGTGAGCAAATTCTTCAGAGAAAGCGGGACCAACTAGATAGTGACCGCGGGGCCCTGTCAGGCTACACCCTCGTTTGGTGTAATGTTGGACACACCCCCGTGACTCCGATCTAGCCCACATTTTCTCATTTGGAACCACCTAGGGTGAATCCAAACATATTCCTTGTACCTTCGGGTATATCGAGAATCCCCTTCCCCCATTAATCAACTCATCCTTTAATAATTCCTAAAACTGACCAAGAACACAATCGCAAAATCATTACTTTTATAGCAACATTTACTTTGACTCCACAGCATTGGTCTTTAATATCTACAATTTGCTTCATTCAATTAAGCTATCTTTTAAATGTCGTGATTATTTTATTCATGTATGCTATCTAAGTTAATTTCATTCTGCAATTGTCTTGATCAATAATTTAATTTCAAAACTCCTAAATAACAACTTTCATCCAAAATAACTAAGAACTTAAAACCTTAGTTACATTAATAGGGACTAACCCCCTTTCCTTCGTTAGGAGTTAGCCTAAACGGAGGAGTCAAGATCAAGTGACAGTACTTAACTCGAGACTTGCCCCTAAGGGCACATCGAGCAACTTGAAGATTTCTGATGCGTTAACCCCAGGTGCGTAAGAGGCAGCAACACTAGACACCCCCAATATAGAAGTACATGTCGAGCTACAAAAAAACTAACGTGTATGAGACTTGCTCTACTTAATTCAGATCTCTTCCACATAACTTAGCCATGCAAGCTGGTTGAAGTACATGAAGTGAAGGGTGAAGTGCACAAAGACAAGTTCAATTAAATTGGGAACTTAACTCACATATGAGAGATAGATGAACTCTAGCAAAGGGGTGCCCCATTCTCTCATATAGGATGAGAACTCCAGCAAGGAAGCGTGCATTCTCTAATCTTCAATGTCATCAAAGGAGTGCTCCCTTTGTGCATGTTTAATCAATCAGTTGGGGGTGCATGAGGGCCTCTAGGCCAATGTATTTAGTAAGGTTTGAGGAGAGGAAGATGGTCAGAATTTCATCTTAGCAGCAGCGACATATTGCTCCTCCATTCTTCTTCATTTCTCTCTTGGCTTCTTTAATTCTGTGTAGGGATCATTACTGGATCAACTTTGTAACTGTCTCTATCGTGGAATCAACCTTTTAGCTAACGCAAAGCAAATTTTGACTATGTTATTCCTCTAGCTCTTTGATTTGTTGATGCAATGATGTATTTGTATATGGATTTAAGAAGTAACAAGCATTTATTTTGATAATTAGTTGTCATTTAGAGCGCCTTTCTCCCATTCATTTACCATTTAAAATTATTGCATGTGGGAATTCCACCATTAAAAAATTATTTTTTCTATCTCTTTGGTAGCTTAATCTCAAGCCAAAGATCATTCTTTATGTTGGATACCTGATCCTTGAGGTTACGGTAATCCACATGTGAATACGAAGAGTCATCTCGAAAGTCCAAGAGACTCCTTGGGAATACAAAACCAACAATTATATGATTGTATTAATATGTATTCTATCCTAATGAAATTGAGGTTTCACGCTTAACTTTCATTGCCTTTGTCTAGTCATTGTTTATCTACCCAACTGGGAATACCAACATTGGTATAAGAGCGCAGGCTTTTCCATTACTCCTATCTCGTCAAGTCTGCCAAGGCTTCCATATTCCTGCAGCCACTAACTATATTCTTCTGACAATAATCTTTCTTTCACACTATCTTTAATTCATGTGTATGCGTTGTATTTTTTTGTTCTCTGTCAAGCTTATATTCTCTGTCGGGGTATCTGTCTCTCTTTTGTGTGCTCAGATCCGCATACTGCATGCATCCTCAAGTGTTTTTTTCTTATCCTAACCCTAACGCATTACATATGCATTCAATCCACTCTAGCCTATCATTCGCTCAACTAAGTGCTTCTTCTTTGTGCCTACCGCATGTATTACTCTCACCTCCAATGATTTCATTTGTGTGTTTTCTTAAACCCTAATCCTGCGTGTATTCTTGAAAGGATCACGCTAACCTTTTTTTAATTAAATCCAATATCTATAGTATTTTTGCAAACCCTCGATTAGTGAGTAAGCCAAACTGCTAACGATCCCTAGGTCCCAGTGGATGCATGCGGCTCATCCAAACTTAGAAAGGAAAAGGAGATCAAGAAACCTGTAACAAGTAAAGCCATCCCATCTTCATGTATCTCTCTCAATCTGAACTCAATTCCTTTGTATACAATCCTCACGCTCTATTCTATTAAATCAACTAGCTGCCCTTTCCAAAGCCCTAGACACCATCTACAATAGATATTTTGAATCGACATTTGTATTAAAGGAAGAGTCGTCGAAGATGTTTTTTTGATCAAAGGAAGATTAGCCTGTCCTTCTCCAAGTTCATTCATGTATGCTCTATGTGTGTTGAGACCCTTTCTCTCTACATGAGGCTTCATTCCTTCAACGTGAGACCTCATTCCTTCCACATGAGACTTTTCTCCACACCAACACCAGTGTGCGATGTGCGACCTACCCTTGACATCTCATCATTAGTGTTAAGCCTTGTACACTGTATGTTACACAATTCCCTGTGTTTACCTCTTTGGCATTGTGAATTACATCAATGACCACCGGACTACTGCCAAACAAAACAACAATGTCAATCCTCTTCCAAGCAGCACTCCAAACATAAAAATTATGGTTCTGTAAAAGAGATTGGCATGGCTTTGTTGCGCTCGACCCATGCAACCAATGAATTCAAGCATTTTTAAAACTTGAAACCGCTCAAAGAACCACTCATTTCCTACAAGTATGGAGTCTAAAGGCGAAGGGAGGAGTATCCAAAATCGTGCATGTGTAGTATCCCTAAGTTGTGCATGTATCTCTCCTTTGAGACTCGATTGTTTATAGCTTGGACAGAAATTGGCGTGAGGAGGATTCGATCTAGTGTAAACGGATTCATTTACATTAGCCATTGTCCAGGTTTGGACTTTTGAAACTTTGGATTTTATATAACTAAACTAAGTTTAAAAACCCAATTTTAGATGGTAATGTTTTGACCTTTAATTCCCAGTGCTTGTATATGAGGATTTAATCCATGCCTTTAACATCTAGTCGAGAAAATTGGTTGTTGGTGTTTCAAGCAAGTGGAAATTGGTTGAAGAAGGCTTGAGCTACTCCATTTATCTACCCACAAAGTGCAATTTTTGCCTAGACAAGGTAGTTGGTAAAGCACCCAACTTGAGATAATGTGTGAAAAGCATGTTGGGTACCATTTCCTGAATACATTATTGCTCCTGCAACAAATGTTGGATCAATATTTTTTGGTGGAGTGGAGATTGTGAGAAAATAAGCTTCCTTTTCCCCGAAGAAGAGTGTACGACCTCATAAGCACATTTTCAATGCTTCCTCGCCAAAGATTAATGGACAAGCATTTTGCCACATTTTTGGCCTTTGGTAATGCATTGTAACCTTGTGAATTTCATGGGTTAAGAGTTGCAACAAAGAGTTTTTCTACCTTCCAGTGCATAAATCTTCTGAGAAGAACTGCATTAATCCTGGAGCCATCCAAAGCATCAAGCATCTTGTAAACAGTCGATTTTAAGCTTGACAATCACTAGAGGATATACACATTAAGAACATTATGTTGCTCCATTTTTTTCTTCATTTTATGTAGGAATCTCTTAGTTGTTGAGTCTTGTTGTGAAAGGGTGGAGTTGCAAAAAACCCTTTGTGTCTTTTCTCAGTCCTTAAATGGCTCTGACTGGAAAATTATTAAGTTACTGAACACTCTAATATTCACCGTTCTTGATGACACAGTCTCAATCAACAAGAAAACTCTACAATCTGTATTAACTTGTTTACAAGTCTTGCAAGAGATAGTAGAATTTCTTCATCTTGAATCACAACTCCAACATGAGAAAATACACCAAAAGAATCAACATTTTGAACTTGTTTTTGTTCAGAACAATCAGCGCCCTGCACATTCAGTCGCACATATTCAAATGATCGATGCCACTTCGAAAGAAAATGACGATGAAGTTTTTGATACATAGGTTCCACTTGCACTTTCCAAGCCCATCGTCGAACCTTGGGAAGAAATTAGCCACAAAAAGCATAGAACCAATATTGGATACAACAAGGAAGTGAGTTTTCACATTCTGAATTATTCCAAACCTATCCAACTCCAGAATGTTGGATTGCTTCAAGAAAGTTCATCTTCACCTACTTCAGATTTGCATTAGATTCGGAAATGCCAACATTGTCATAAAGTTGGTCACATTGAGGATTAGTGTTTTGATCTCCATCCTTGTAAGCATTGTGGAAAGCATACTCATTCTTCAGACAGATACTTCACTGAAGAAACCTACAAAAGAGAAGATTCACTTTGTGGGTGGATTGCTTCTTGGTAATGGTCGTCAACAGCCAAGAAGATATATATTTCATATCGAAAGTTTGTTTCTTGAGTAATGACACATCTTTCAGTTGAGAGATTTTTTTCTCCTCACCTTGTTCCTGATAGGGGGATTAATTGACAATCAGAAACAAGCGAGAAGGAACAAGTGAGCCTGAACCAAGGCCAGAGCCATAGCCATAGCCGAAACCTTATGCCAATTGCTAGAGCCTTGAGCCAGAGGCACCTAGCCAGAGTCAGAGTTGCATCAAGAGCCAAAGTCAGAGTTGCACCAAGAGCCAGAGTCAAAGCCATGTTCCACCTGAGCATGAATGATGATTTGGTTTGTGGTCTTCCTTAAACCAACTTTTTCTAGAGGGAAACACTAAACCAGTTGATTTTTGTACCTAGGAAAGGGTTCCACTAGATGACCTTAGCCTTAGTCACTTAAAAGGGGGAAATAAAGTGACCCTTGCATTAAACAACTTGAGATGAGCATTTAATATGACTTTAGAGAATAAAGTCATTTTTTTATAAATTTAAGTGGGTGAGTGAAATTTATATTTATGAGATTTAAATATGAGCATTTAATCTCATCCACCGATCTAATCTAATCTCCACCGTTGGATTAGATGAACCCTAGGGTTCTCACCAAAAAGGCAAGGAAAGGCCATTTCACTCACTTTTGCAGATTGAAATGAGAGCTGAGAGAGAAAGTTTCCATTTTTCTGAGAAAGAGAAAAAAATTGCAGCACTCAAATCGAGGGAAAGAACAGCAACAGAGGGTACGAAAATCGAGGAGAGGACAGCAGCATTTATTGGTGGTTCGTACAGTCCGTACGATACGGTTTTTAGTACAGCAAGCATGATTTTCGAGGCAAATTTCTGGGCACGATTTTCGAGAAAAAAATCTTGGGCACAAATTTCGAGGTATGTACAGTCCGTACAGCAGCACGGAAATCGAGGCAAAAACAGGAAAAAAAATCTAAGTATGATTTTTCATGTTCGGCACGGAAAACGAGGCAAAAAATTTCTCTTCCAGGTTGAGATAAGTTGGTCTGAAAATTCCTGAGTTTTGTTGTACATTTCCTGATGATAAAAATACTCTCTCCTAACAAGTTTTCCCCTTGTGGGTTTTTCCTGAGCATGTTACCAAAAATTTACTATGTCTAAAAATTTCATGGTGTGCATTTATTATTATTTTCTGTCATAAAAGTTAAGTTATAGCAGTGTTTATTTCAGTCCGAAATTTTATGTTATTTCCAGCCTTATGCATTTCTGGGTTGGGCATTAAACTGAGATAATTTTTTATATTTAAACCAGTGGCTGAAACTAAGAAAAACTTACATGGTATCAAAGTTGAGTGGGGCAGAAAATTAATTTTTGCAGACAGAAAAGTAATTTCCAGATTTCAGAGATTTTCTTTTGACAGTGACAACATTTTGTTGAAACTTGTTCTTTGAGAGATATGTCTTCTACCGGACTGAGAATGGAGGATAGGCTTTATGGGGCTAGGAATTTTGTCCCATGGAAAGCTAGGATTTTGCTTGTGTTGGAGGAAAATGAGTTGTGGGAGGAGGTAGTCGGAAATACTAGAGCTAATCCCATTGCTATTCCCGCTTCCACCAATGCGGTAGCATTGGCTGCCTTTAACAAGAAAGATATTAAGGCCAGGAGGATTATCCTAGATGTTGTTAAAGACCATGTGATTCCACACATTTCAGGGAAAGATCATGCACATGAAATGTGGAGTGCTTTGACTGGCTTGTTTCAGAGCTCAAACGAGAATAGAAAGATGGTTTTGAGGGAGAAGCTGAAAAGTGTCCAGATGGTCAAAGGAGAGGTTGTTATGACATATCTTACTAGGATATCTCAGGTAAGAGATGAGCTTGCAGTAGTTGGGTTGGTTGTTCCTAGTGCTGAGCTAGTGCGGACAGCCTTGAATGGGGTGTCACAACCTTGGGCTGTGTTTGTACAAGGCTTGGTGGCTAGAGAGAACTTACCCTCATGGGACAAGATTTGTGATGATTTTGTTCAGGAGGAGACTCGGAGGGGTCTTTTGCAGTGCAGTGCTTCTACTAGTAGGGAGGATGAGGAGGATGTGGCTTTGACAGCAAAAGGGAAGAAGAAGAACAAGAAGGGTGGGGCCAAGCAGCAGGATGGGCAGAAGAAGGATCTGAGCACTGTAAAGTGCTTTGCGTGTCAGAAGATGGGCCACTATGTTAGGCAGTGTCTGAACAAGAAGAAGAAGAAGCAACAGCAGACAGCAACTTCAGCGGAGGTCGATGACTTTGCAGCTAGATTTCAGAGAGAGTTTTCTCTGTGCACTGGGCATATTGATAGAGAGAGAGCATCTATTATCACCAGTGCGAATGTTGATAAAGAGAGGGAGATTTCCTTGGTGACAGACCATTCCTACAGTGCATCTACTTCCAGCACTTGGTATATTGATAGTTGAGCTTCGAGCCACATGACAGGTGCTCATGAGATGTTCTCCGAGCTTTCACAGACAGAAACTGATGTGGAGGTGGTGTTGGGAGATGACTCAGTAGTCAGAGCAGTTGGGAGTGGGACCATTACCTTTCAAAGGGAGTCCATGAATCCCACGGTGTTGAAAGATGTATTGTATGTACCTGGGTTGAAGAAGAACCTGGTTTCAGTTTCCATGATTGAGGATCAGGGTCTTGGGGCGTCCTTCCTAGATGTACATGTGCGTGTGTTTCCCAAGACTGCTAGACCATCTACTTCAGTTGCCATTAGAGTTAGATGTGGGAAACTGTACAGGCTCTTATTTCAGCCTCAGCATGTCTTGGCACATAGTAGTGGTAGTGAGCTTTGTGAGCATGGGCATAGGAAGATGGCTCATTTGCATCATCCAGCTTTGGGGTTGTTGAGACATATGATTACAGGTTTACCAAAGTTCAACTCAGAGCATAGTGATGTTTGCAGGGGGTGTGTTTTGGGAAAGTACACCAAAACTGCTATTCCTAGCAGTGATAGCAGGTTAGCAGGGATTCTTGACTTGATACATTCAAATTTGTGTGGATCGATGTCATCTGTTTCCTTGAGAGGATATGAGTACTATGTGACATTCATTGATGATCATTCCAAGAAGACCTGGATCTACTTCCTGAAGAGCAAGAAATCTGAGGAGGTCTTGCAGAGGTTCCAAGAGTTCAAAGCTCTTGTGGAGAACCAGACAAAGAGGAAGATCCGAGTTCTCAAATCGGATAACGGGGGTGAGTATACCTCCAAGGAGTTTGATGGATATTGCAGACAGGAGGGTATCAGGAGGTAGTTGACGATTCCATACACTCCAGAGTAGAATGGAGTGGCAGAGAGGAAAAGCAGGTCTATTGTTGGAGCAGCCAGAGCTATGTTACATGACCAGTGACCAGTCACTTCCTTTCTTCCTGTGGGCTGAGGCATGCAACACAACTGTATATCTTTAGAACAGGAGTCCCCATCGTGCCGTGGGGAACATGACACCTGAGGAGTGTTTCATAGGCAAGAAGCCTGAGGTCAACCATTTTCGCATATTTGGTAGTTTGATTTACTCTTGTGTCCCTTCTGAGAAGAGGACAAAGTTGGATCCCACTGCACAGAAGGGCATCTTTGTGGGCTATGATGAGACTTCGAAGGCCTTCCGTATTTACCTTCCTTCTCAGAGGAAAGTTTTTGTGAGGAGGGATGTGAAGTTTGAGGAGGAGCGGGCCTTCAGGAAGTCGAGAGAGTTGGAGCAGGGAGAGCAGCAGGTTCATGCACGTCAGGCAGTTACACAAGTACCATCAGTACAGCAGACAGGATCACAAGTTTCCGGAGTTATTGGACCACACAGTGCAAGCACAGGTTCACCAGGTTCAGTGGTTCAACCAGCAAGGTCTTCGGGGACAGGTTTTGGGTCTCATATTACAGGTTCACCGTATAGAGGATCAGGTTCACAGGGTATATCAGTTGTTGGTACACCAACTTCTGGTTCACAGGTTAGTGGGGTTTCTACCTCTAGTAGTTCTTCAGATGAGGACAGACCAATGTGGGAGCATCCTCCAAAGAAGAAGACACCTAATTGGCTTCGAGACACCTTTAAGGAAGCTCAAGAGTTTGGGACACCCAGAGAGCCCGTGAGATCTATTCAAATGCCTAACAGATTGGGCATGCTTTTGATGACTAGTTTACGTGATTCAGAGCCTTCTACTTTTGAGAAGGCCTCCCAGCACCATGTTTGGCAAGATGCCATGAAGGATGAGTACCATTCCATCATGAAGAACGATGTATGGGAGATAGTTCCGAGACCTAAGAGGAATTCAATGGTGACTTCTCGGTGGCTTTACAAGCTAAAGCATGCAGCGGATGGTAGTGTGGAGAAGTACTAGGCCAGGTTTTAGCGCGGGGGTTTTCACAGATTGAGGGAGTGGATTATGATGAGACCTTTGCACCAGCTGCTTGGTATACTTCGATCAGGGATTTGATTTCCATAGCGGCGGAAATGGGTTGGAAGATCCATCAGATAGATGTGACGACCACATTTCTCAATGGAATCATACAGCAGAAGATTTATGTTGAGTAGCCTCAGGGCTTTGAAATTCATGAGAGAGAGTCTCATGTTTGTAGACTAAAGAAGTCATTGTATGGGCTGAAGCAAGCTCCTGGAGCTTGGTACTCCAGAATCGATTCTTACTTGCAGAGGATGGGGTTTTAGAAGAGTGAAGCAGATCTGAATCTCTATTTCATCATGGTTGGAGATGATCCGCTTATTCTTTTGTTATATGTTGATGACTTATTTATCACGGAGGGGGAGAGACCCATTGCTGCTTGCAAGAAGGATCTTGCTTTAGAGTATGAGATGACAGATATTGGGTTGATGCACTATTTTCTCGGATTGGAAGTTTGGCAAGAGCCTGGACATATTTTCTTGGGACAGGGAAAGTATGTTGTTGATATTCTGAGGAGATTTAGAATGGAGGATTGCAGGCCGATGTCGACACCAATGGTCACCAACTGGAAAAAGCTTCATGCTTCTGAGGGAGGGTTGGTGGGTCCTACATTATATCGTCAGCTCATTGGTTCATTGATGTATCTGGTCAACTCTTGGCCAGATTTGTGTTTTGCAGTGAACACTCTTAGTTAGTTCATGGTTGCGCCTAGGAGAGTGCACTGGATAGCCGCAAAACATGTGTTTCGTTACCTAGCAGGAACAGTGGATTATGGTCTGGACTACAGGAGGTCGGATGGAATCAGGTTGATTGGCTTCACAGATTCAGATTGGGGAGGCAGTGTGGCAGACTGAAAGAGCACTTCCGAATGTTGCGTTAGTTTGGGCTCGGCAACAGTGTCGTGGTTCAGTCCGAAGCAGAAGTCTGTTGCTTTGAGTTTTGCAGAGGCCGAGTATATGGCATCCAGTCAAGCCAGTTGCGAGGTGTTGTGGCTTTGCAAGTTGCTGGTGAATTTATTTGATCAGGAGCTGAGACCTACGATGATCTACTGTAATAATCAGAGTTGCATCCAGCTCTCTGAGAATCCAGTATTTCATGACCGGTCAAAGCATATTGAGATCAAGTATCATTTCATCCAAGATTTTATGGTCAGAGAGGAGTAGTGACTTTACAGTACATTTCCACTGATGAGCAGGTTGCAGATATTTTGACGAAATCTTTGGGGAGGGGCAAGTTTGTCTTCTTCAGAGACAAGTTGGGAGTGGTGCAGAACACCTTCCTCGGTAAGAGGGAGTGTTGATTTTTGTACCTTCCTCGGTAAGAGGGAGTGTTGATTTTTGTACCTAGGAAAGTGTTCGCCTAGGTGACTTTAGCCTTAGTCACCTAAAAGGGGGAAATAAAGTGACCCTTGCATTAAATGACTTGAGATGAGCATTTAATATGACTTTAGAGAATAAAGTCATTTTTTGATAAATTTAAGTGGGTGAGTGAAATTTATATTTATGAGATTTAAATATGAGCATTTAATCTGATCCACCGATCTAATCTAATCTCCACCGTTGGATTAGATGAACCCTAGGTTTCTCACCAAAAAGGCAAAGAAAGGCCATTTCACTCACTTTTGCAGATTGAAGTGAAGGAGAGAGCTAAGAGAGAGAGTTTCCATATTTTCTGATAAAGAGAAAAAAATTGCAGCACACAAATCAAGGAAAAGAACAGCATCAGAGAGGGCACTAAAATCGAGGAGAGGACAGCAGCATTTATTGTTGTCCGTACAGTCCATATGGTAAGGTTTTCAGTACAGCAGACACGATTTTCGAGGCAGATTTTTTGGGCACGATTTTCAAGAAAAAAAATTGGGCACATATTTCAAGGTCCGTATGGTACAGTCCGTACAACGGCACAGAAATCGAGGCAGAAACAGAAAAAAATCTGTTTTTGATTTTTCCTGTTCAACATGCAAAACGAGGCAGAAATTTTCTCTTCCAGGTTGAGATAAGTTGGTCTGAAAATTTCTGAGTTTTGCTGTAAAGTTCTTGATAATAAAAATACTCTCTCTCCTAACAGGTTTTCCCCTTGTGGGTTTTTCCTGGGCATGTTGCCAAAAATTTACTGTGTCTGAAAATTTCACGGTGTGCATTTATTGTTGTTTTCTGTCATAAATACAACAGTGTTTATTTCAGTCTGAAATTTTATGTTGTTTCCAGCCTTATTATGCATTTCTGGGTTGGGCATTAAACTGAGACAATTTTTGACATTTAAACCTGTGGCTGAAACTGAGAAAAACTTATAAAACCTTCGAGCCAAGTTCCAGAAAGAACTGCTAAGCCAGAACCTGAGTTAGCGCCAAGTTCCAGAAGGAACCAATGAGCCAGTACCAGTGTGAGCGCCA
The DNA here is from genome assembly GCA_001517045.1 of Pseudotsuga menziesii. NCBI lineage: Eukaryota > Viridiplantae > Streptophyta > Pinopsida > Pinales > Pinaceae > Pseudotsuga > Pseudotsuga menziesii. Next base: position 864,180 of record LPNX011127236.1, on the reverse strand, counting down.
ATTTCTAGAGTTTGTGGTCATCCAAAACCACCCATTTAGTAAAAGACATCAACTTCTGCTAGCATTTGATTCAGAGAGCACCTTCATCCTTTTGCAACTTCAAATTTTAACTCTTTGCTTGAACTCCTGAACACCACTTCTGATTAAGGGGGGGAATGTTGGATACCTAATCCTTTAGGTTATGGTAATCCACATGTGAATACGAAGAGTCATCTCGGAATTCCAAGAGACTCATTGGGAATACGAAACCAAGAGTCATATGATTGTATTGATATGTATTCTATCTTTAATTAAATTGAGCTTTCACGCCTAACTTTCGTTGTCTTTGTTTAGTCATTTTTTATCTGCCCAACTGGGCATTCCAACACTTTATTGCTGTTATATAAGTTTTTATTGCAGATTTACAGGCTGGACAGCAGTACACAAAGATTATGGACACCCCCTTGAGGTTGGCATGCACCAGCCCAAACAGAGAGGAGATTCATCAGTGACAAAGTGAGTGAATTTTCCTATAAGTTGTACTAATCTCCATAGCTGATTTTCAGAGGTACCGTCATTACTAGTGTGGAAATTAGTGCTAACAGCCATACAGTAAGGAAAGTGCTAATCACACATTTATAATAATGAGATATGAAGTGATAACACCTTAATGATTAATCCTATTGGCAAGTATAACTGTAGTGAATCTGTGCTACAGCTGGTAGAAGAAGCTAGCATTCATCAATGGACCAATTTTGAGTACTTCTAAAAGAAGCACGGCTATCATTGACCAAAAGTTGGGTCCAAAAACATTGCTAATTTTGCTTAAGCTTGTTTGTGTGTCAAGGCTATAGATATACACCTCACCTTTATCTGAAATCTTTTTGAATATGGAATTCAAAATGTCCTTGCAGAAAATACCTCTGAACAAACTCCATCTTATACTACATTCTATTACACACGTCTTTACATCATATGCAATACAATAGTCTGTTATTCCCCACTTACTCCTATTTATAGATCGTCTGCTTCATGAACCTGTGCTTATCTCCTCATTATTGTACACCAATACAGGCATCATAGTATCATACCAGTCTGAAATAGGTAGTAGACAAAAGAAGAAGACATGCAAGCCTGATAAACGGTATAAAATTGCAATATCTACAATGACAAATTTAAGAAGCATGCAACAAACTCCATAACTTTTCTATAGTTGGCAACGAACCACACTTAAACTAATAACTGGAATATTCATGGATAAATAGAATGTTAGAATACAGGGATCCGTATTAGAAATACAGCTATCAATAAAATATGGTGGGTATATAAACTTCCTTATGTCTGCAGACTTATTCATTTACATAAAAGATAGATAGAAGTGATAGCCTGCTCCACTTATCTGCTTTGACATGTTTCAATTTTACTCCAAATTACATTCTAGAATCAAAATTTTCAGAACACATCAACTATAGGAGGTACTTCATTTTTATCTTCAAATGTCTTACAGTTCTTGATTTCAGCACTTCTGTTTTAAAAAAAAATTGCAAACAATCAATAGGCCTAGTTGCACTGTGTTCAACAATTTATTGTCCACTACTTCCAATTTTAAATATTCAGAAATGGAGACAGCTTAAAGCATCAGTAGGACACCCCTGCCTGTTCTATAATCTATTCATCAGCATACCCAATAAAAGCAATCAGACACTTGAGAGAATAAATAAAAAATCACTGCAAAGGGGTACATGTTTTTGCCACATACAATTAATAATATTTCAAGCCACCAACCTGTTGAAGTTTTCCAGCTCTTCCTTTAGGACAATTTGAAACAAGTCCATGAGAAAACTAATCTCTGTCTGCAACAGAAAGAGAAAGCCAATTGGAACTAGAAAACCCTGAATGACGTAAAGTTGAAGTACATAAACCTTGATTGCACATATTCTTTTACAGAAACAGGCTACAACAAATAAACCACAATTGAACATTGAATTGGCGTCCTGTCTATTAAAAGTAATAAAGAACAGTCCTATTTTTTAGATAATAAATGGTATTTATGTAAGAAAGACACAGACCACAATTACAAGCTAAGGCCAAGTTGAATACAGAATGGCAACAGAAAACCTTAGGAGCCATGTTGACCCACATTACAAAGGGAAACTGTAAAGTAATACTGCTGAAACTGGAACAAGAAGGCCAACATGTAACAGGAAAAGATTTGGGTATTTTACCAGTACAGATCAGTGTTCTCAGAATGGGCTGGTCCAGACCAGTTTATCCCCCGCAGAGTCCAATCTGGATTCTAAACTGGACCAGTTGGCTGTTTCCATCCCGAACCAGCCAGTTCAGTACCAAATCAGCCAGCTTGGGACAGAAACGGCTGGCTAGGACTAGTTTCAGATTGGCACTCATCCAGCCCTCATCGACTTGTTCTTACCAGTTCTTCAACCCAATTTTCCAGCCAGTTCTGGTCCAGTCCTAGTTCCAGTTCTAATAGCATTGGTATAGATAACGTTTATTGGATGCATTCTTCCACATTACACACATGACATTTCTCCTCAAGCAGCACAGACTTTTAATAAGAAATTTCATTTTTGAGAAAAATTAAGATTACTGGGGTTTTCAGCCCATAACTTTTGCATCAAGATTGAAGCATGTTGTAAGAACTATATCTTTGGGGTGTCAACAAAAGGTTTACACAATGGCATGGACAGAATTCAACATCTTTATCAGTTTCAAGGACATCTTGTCAATGGTACATAATTTGCTAAAAGATTCATTATTCAATATTTCAACATCTTTACTGCCTTCAGGAATGTACTGTCAAATGTATTACTTTATTGTTAGAGTTTTCTATAATTACTACTGTAATCTATGAGAAAATCTACTTTTTATGTAATTATTTTTTAATGCATCTTATGCATGCATCATCACAAACTCTAGTTCTTAGCCCTAAAGTAGTGATCAAATGCTATGTACATGATTTGAATTTTGAGGTTTCATCTTTTTTTTTCTTTTTTTGGGAGCTATAAGGTGGCCTGTTGTGCCAGTGTAATATAACTTGTGCATTTTCATACCCTGTAACCATTTGATTGCTTACCCATCATTATATTATTCATGAATTACTTATAAATATATTTTATATATTGGGTGTCAAAATATGAATCTAATGTGACTCTTATGAAGGGTCTCTGCTGTTAGATAAATACCAGCATAGATCCACCTTAACCCCAGATCTATTAAGCACCAAGAGGAATAAAAAAGAAACCTAGGTGTAAACCTCTCTATGCTTTAAATGATCATGGGTTAAGATGGATCTACGCTGGCTTATATTTTTATTATTATGCTCGGCTCTTATTTATTTCTCTTTTTTACATTTCCCTTTCATTATCATGGTCGGCCTTTTTTATATTTTTCATATTTACTGGACCTCGACTTTTCTTTCATTTTAATGTATTAACATTAATGTAAGTTACACCTCTCATCGATATTGGGCTGTAGAATACAACTCACTTCTCTGAATGCAATTATAATGCAATATTTAGTATTTAGGGCTTTTTACTTTAGTATAAAGTTAATTAATGATGTGATCTTTTTTATACTTTAATGTTAAGTAATGACTTACATAATAAAGTCATTACATAGGCATTAGCTGATTGGGAGTTATGTAACGTACTCAACATGTCTCCCACTTCATAAATATGACAATGAAATAAGATAATAGACATTGCAACAATATATCATCCAAGCATCTTTTCTCTCTCCCTTTTTGGCTTTGCAGTCTCTACCTGTGATTGAATGAAACTTTGACATAATATCAAAACCGTGAAAGAAGAATCTGAGGCATATTGAAGGAGGATCTGAAAGACTGAACGAGAAAGCATCTAAGGGATTGTGGCACTCAAGAATCCTCCAACAACATCAGTAGTCTACACTTCCAAGGTGTAAAGTTGGAAGTGTCCTCCAACGGGTCACACACCCTGAGACCAAGCCAAGTCATTCCTGCAGCTTCTGGAAATACCTCAAGCAAATAGATTCCCAGGAAATAAAACAAATCAGAAGCCTATCACAGGTGCAGATAGCCACTCTCAGGGATACACCAACACTCCAATCATTGATGTTTCTTAAGCATCTCACCCACAAACCTCTCACAAGTCCAAGTGCCCATCTCAAGCACAGATCAGCCTCAATCACTGAAACTAGGGCACCACACATGTTGAAATCCTCTGATAGCTCCCTCTCATAAGCAGCAGCCCGCTCCAAAAATGGATCCTGGAAGATTTCATATGGACAGCTCTGATATCATGTTAAACTTCCATGGCATGTTGAGAAGATTTGCATTTCTAACAAAACTAAACCCTAATCTAGGAATCTGACCACTGATTAACCTAATGCTCTTTAAAACATGTGTGACCATTAATAACTACTAATAATAATAAAGCCCTAATATTAATATACATAAAACCATTATTAACATAAAATGTATGTATAAATTAATATTATAAGATGGAATTTGACCAAACAATGTCACTAACTTTTTTAGTTTTTTCCTTTATTTATAATAGGTGTCAATACGTTTGACTATAAAAGGTTTAAATTTTGACCAGATAGACAAGGAAATGCCCAATTGACCTAGTACTTAAACAAATTTTGAAACCACCCTGTATTCTTGGAAAATATAAATCGACATGGATTATTGACAACAAATGCAAAGGAAAAGGTACTCAGTAAACTAAAGATGTGGCAGCCATTAAAACAAAGGACTTCATACACCTCTAGAAAATAAAGCATTACCATTAGAATTGTAAAACAATGAGCCAACTAGGATTCGATGAGTACAAACCAGGCACATTCACAAATTCACAAGGGTACATCCATCCTAGTTGGCAATTTGTAGGCCCCACTAGGTTGATGTTGCACTGTGATCTAGAAAAAAATGCACAAAAATAGAGGTAATTCGGGTCCCAACCAACTGGGAATGCACTGAATGTCATGGGAACGGCATGAGGAACAGCAGGCGCCTTACCCAAAAGCTCTCAGAACCACTCTCCATGATTCAGGAATGTTTCCTACACGTTCCCAAACTTCTGGAGCTTGGGAAACAACAGGAACAGGTTCCCCAACTCCTAAGAGTAGTTCATGTGAAACTAGGCTCCAAATGCATGAAGCATGAACAAATCTGTTTAAACAAAGGTGTCGCTGGTACAAATGGTTGGTTGAACGTGAGTATGCATGATGATGAACAATAATTAGATTTACCCTTATTTTAGATATTCTATATCACTCATTGCACTTCAAACATGACAACAAAATTTTTAAACTTACTCTTTTACGAGTAAATATATGACTTGACCCCTCTACGATGTGGTTGAAAGCACTTTGAAGCATTGTGAAGCTTGGAATTTTGTATCACTGGCAACAAAATCAATTTTTTCATTGCACAAAAGAGAGACAAATAGACAACCAAGATAATCACTATCCACATTTAATCTATAAACAAGAGTTGATGCAAAAGGGAATAAATATTAACCATGTTAGTTTTTGGGACTACTCCATAAGTATTTTTACATTGCTAAAAGAGTGCAAAATCTCCTAGCCCCTTTGCGATGCTTAACGGACAAATAGACGTCTTTGTTTGGGTGGATGCTTGAACTCAATTAGAGTGTTGGTATGGTACCATTGCCAAGGAGCTAGATACCATAGTCAACTTGTTGACTAACTAATTGGGTGCACTGTCACGTCCCCTCCCGCCTTAGAGGAGAAACGTGACCACTCATGTCGCTCTGATACCACAATGTAGCGTCCCCAACGCTCTACTACTGCTCTGATATACCACGATGTCCATGTACTCGGTGCCCATACACGTGATTGATATGCGGAATAATTTAAAACGTATCTTTACTATCTCTTTTAACACAATCATGGGTCATGTACCATCCTTTAGCATTCATTCTTAGGCTTAAAACCCACTCTAACAATCGTTCCGCCATTAACATATCCACTCTGTAGTCGAAAGGGTCATTTCCGCACTAAACCCAACCTTTCCACACTCCGCCTTCCGCATTATCCTTTCTGCCTTCCGTTGCAGAATCCAGGAACCAGAAACATAATGTGCGACGGAGTCATTCAACAACTTTCCGCCTTTTGCCTTTTGCCTTTCCTCCTTCCGCTGCGGAGCTCGGGAATCAGAAACTCAACATTCGACGGAATCATTTAACCACATCCCGCCTTCCGCATTCCGCCTTTCCACCTTCCGCTGCAGAACTCGGGAATCGAAACTCAACTTTTGACGGAATCATTCAACCACATTCCGCATTCCTCCTTTCCACCTTCCGCTGCGGAACTCGGGAATCGAAAACTCAGCTTTTGACGGAATCGTTCAGCCACATTCTGCCTTCCGCCTTTCCACCTTCCGCTGCGGAACTCGAGAATCGAAAAACCAACAAATCGATACCTTCATTTGTTCACCTTCCGATTTCCGCCTTCCGCCTTCTGCAAACGGACTCCGGATCGCAGAAAACCAACACTTGGACTCATTTCTCTTTCTGATTTCCGCCTTCCGTCTTCCACTGCAGACTCCGAAGTGCGGAAACATACACTTTACCTTAGAGTTTTCGGCTCTTTTCCGCTTCCGCCTTCCGCGGGCGGATTCTGGGTTGCAGAAAACCGACATTTCTTACCTTAGGATAGCTGCATTTTTTACCCTGTAGTGGAAAATGCAGTGGAAAATACAAGACATATACAAGAACTTATGCAAATGCAGCGGAAAATACAAGACATATACAATGCAAATGTAGGGACATTTAACAACAGTAAACTCTAGTTAAATCATCAATAAGCATTCAACATATTCAGTGCATTTGTAAGCAAATACATTACAGAAATAACACTACAAAGAATACTTATCTTGAAGATAAAGTTGTCCCGCAACTAGCTATGTCGCTGCAACGTTCCACCCAACCATAGGCCAATTGTGTTCATCAATCTCTCAACACAACTGCCACCCCCGAGTTGGGCGTTATTTCCACAAGGAACTAGGGAATAGCAGGCTCACACATAGCGAGACCACATCGAACACAGTCAAGCCAACCTACAGTAGGGTTTCTCAGACTGTCCAGCCAAGCCAATACACAATTGGGTTTAACAGGCTGCAAGCAAACAAGCCAATACACTGCTAGGTTTAATAGGCTACTCAGCCAAGCCAGGAACAGTTGGGTTTTACAGACTGCACATAGTCAAGCCAACATTCACAGTAGGAACCAGCCAAGCCAACTAACAGATGGGTTTAACAGGCCACTCAGCCAAGCCATCTTACTGTTGGGTTTAACAGGCTTCTTAGCCAAGTTAGCTAACAGTTGGGTTTAACAAGTTGTCCAGCCAAGGGTCACACATGGCCAAAAGCACATCAAGACATAGCCAAGCCAATATCCGATTGGGTTTCACAAGCTGCCCAGCCAAGCCAATATACAATTGGGTTTCACAGGCTGTCAGCCAAGCCAATCTACGTTTGGGTTTCACAAGCTATTAGGCAGTGGAAAGGAAGAATGGCTAAGCTATTGGCTCATTCAAGAGCTAGGGACACCTCCACAAGATCTATCTGGCCTGGCATCCACAATACCTACACACCCAACACAAGGAAGCATCTCCTTCTCTGCTACACAGTCCCTCAGGCTATGCCTTCCCTTCCACTGCTCTTCAGGGTGTGCATAGAAGATTCACCAGCCACTCTTATCTTTTTGTGAGGTTCCTCTCTGCACTAGGTTTATCAAGCCTATTCGACGTCTCTTGCACTCCTAAGTCTTGCATAGAGTTCAGACCCAAACCAGGGCACACATAACAACAAACCACAAGGAGACACAGCAACACAGGGCTCCACTCTGTAACACAGACGACCAGGTTTGCATACCACTCTCTAACACAGGAGAAATAGGATTTTCACTTGTACACAGGAGAAACATTGCAGAACAACCCGTTCTGCGGCTCAAGATAGTGAACAACTAAAGAAGGTGTGAATAATGAATAATGAATAATGAAGCCACCATCCACGAAGAACAACAACAAAACCTTCTCGCAACTGAGGGAAAGATGGGATGGGCACGCATTCACATGCTTACTTGCTGCAGAACCAAGATTGCGGCTTCCCCAAACTGCAGGCTTGGTCAGACACGAAATCTGACTGCCATGCCCTGCTCTTCCCAAGGCATTAACTGCCTCAACCGCTCTTCTGGAAGAATTGAATGATTGAGGACAGAGGACAAAAATGGCAGGTGAGGGTTTATGGGTTCCCCAATCGACATTTAGTCTCACCCTATGGCTCAGGGGTTTGGATAACTCCCCTCCCTATCCCTTGTGGAATCATGCTCCCATCTCTTACGTTGCAATGCATAGCTAGTTGTGGTATTTTATTAAATTGTATATTTACATGATATTTCAAAATGTAATGTGCCTGACTTAGCACTATATCCATCGGCATCAACCTTGATCACCGATACACAAAACACCAAATCAATGGCAGGGCCTTGGCCTTGAGCTCCTCGCCGTGATTTAAATATAATATATACATCATGTACAATTTTAATACCATGGGGTCAAAATCGAGGTGTTACATGCACATAATGGAGTCAATTGCTCGACTACGAAAGGTATCTATTGTTACCACAAATCTTGTAGTTGCTCCGTAGGGTTATCCTGTCCAGGATGGCAAAGGAAAGGGAACTAAAGTCGTGACCTACGATATCCAAGACCTCTAAAAGAACTCAGATGTCACGCCAGTCAAGGATACCGACACTTCAGACTCAGTGAAAGTACTAAGCCCATGGGACGTCCCTATAACCAAGATCCCTAAAAATGAGGAAGGAAAGTAGATTGTCCAGCGAAACTTGATTAAATCTCTTAGTATTATGTTTAATTAGAGTTTTGTACCATTACTAAGATCTTACGAGAGTCTGAGTAAAAATCCCCAATTTACCCTAGGGTTTTTATCATGGAAATTGAATCTAAGGGTAAATGGTGCAATTAAGCAAAATTGGACACTCAGATTGATTGCTAGGTGTCAAATAAGGTGATTAGAGGTGAAACTAGCAATACCCAGTTCGCGGATCTGAAAATACCCACTCCGCCAAAGGAGGGCGTCTTCCCCTAAGAAGCAAACCAATGTGTTAGGTGGGCAAATGGAGTCCAATGATCGTGAAAATTTAGACTTAGGGGTTTTATGATTATTCCAAAGTAAGTTTTAAGTTTTATACCCCGCCACAAACTAGAACCTATAGATCTATGAAATGAGGGTTTGATTAAAGGAAAATACAACCCCAATTGGATACTGAGAAAAATGATAGATCTTACCTGGGAAAAACATACCTGATGTTTTCGAGGATGAATGCCGAAGTGATGAAGATTATTTCCGTATAGATCAAGTGAAGCAATGATGAAAATCTAGCTTTGTTGAAATCACCCTAGGAAGCCAAATGTGCCCTCTCTCCTACCAAGCCAAGTAAACAACAGTGAGATCGATAAGAAAAATGACTAATGCTGACGAGAAGTAAACAAATAAGAGAGTAAGAAATCATAAGATAGAAATACTCCCTATAACCACCAATCTGGAAAAAAGAGCAAGGTGGGCATCTCCCACAGGTTTTCAAATCGACTTCTCTATCAAACAAATAAAATGGATCCAAAAAAAATATGCCCAAATTCACCAATAATCTCCAATGCAAACAAGAAATAATGTCAGTCAACCACAAAGAACATTTTTCAATAATCCAGAAAAGACAAGAGATCCCAGAAAAAAATCTCTATTATTCTTCAAGAGCCAATGGTGCAAAATTTCCCGATGGGATACAATGAGGGGATCACAACTCTTAAATAGATCGAGAGTGTGTCCACATTCTAACCAACATCCATCCAACGGTTGAGATTAAAACATCATCAACGGAGGAAATCTTTTAATTTTACATTACATGGATCAACTTAGACAAATACATTTGAGGGGGGCGAATTACCTCATAAAGCCCATTTTTACAACATGATAAATCATTATTTTTGCAAGTTAACACTTAGGGAACATGGTGGGGGTCATTAGGGGGTCCCCCCATACATATTTCTAAAGATACAACTTGATTTACACAATTTTATTTTGGCCATTTTAGCCAATTTCTCCCTATGGAGGACGTCCTCCCTAAGAGAGCCAAGAAAAAATCCGAAACATCAAACTGGATGAAACTGGTGTAGATATGTCTGGAGAGCCATAATAAATCATCTGGAAGCATTCCCTTGCCATTTCCTTGACCACACAAACCAAATCGATTTCCTCTGTCATTTTCCAAGTTCATTTTTTAATGGTACATCCTCTGAAAATTAATAAAAATCATCATAACTCCATTCAGGCTGACAAATGGGGCAAACTGACTGCACAAAAGTGTCTAGAGACATAGTATAATGGTACAAATGACTAATCATACACACTGATCCACTAAAATGCCATAAATATCCTCGTCTCATAATAAAAATAATGGTTAGAGTCAATAAAAAAAAAATTCTTTGGAACTCAATAACTGTGACCATTTGGTGAAAACTGAGACTGCAGCATTGGTCTTGGGCATGTCTAGAGCAAATATAGGCACTGTTAATTTTTGTAGTCCTTGCCTTGGGAACCATGTTTGACTTGGTCAACTGGGTTGACTAGGTCAAAATACCCAAACTGGAGGTGAGATACTAAACTGAGTTGAACCTACATGCATCCAAGGTAAGAACTGCTCCAAGATTTAGTTTTTCTCAGAGGTCTCCACTCGCTCTAAGAAGTCGGGATAATCACTCTGGCAACAAAATTCACTAAGCCAATATGAACTATACTTCAAATCTATTCAGAACTTGCAGCACATGAAAATCCTTACTCAATCAAGAAATCACATATGACACGAAAATTTACCCTAGAAACCCCAATGGGGAAAACCAGTAAGCTGTGGGGCTTTCTACTTTCTCGAGCCCAGAGCAAACAAATAAATATAGAAGAGGTACAGAATGAGTTTAGATACAAGCAGATGAACCTGAAGAGTCAAAGCCCTTGGTCTGCAGCAGCTGCAACTGCTGCTTCTTGGAAAATGCGACCCCCAGCAGAACACCCTCACGGTGGATTTCTCAACTCAAACTCTATCAATCATTGAACATTGTACTCTCTATCTAAATCTTTGATGAATGCTCCCTCAGATCTCTACTTAGATCTGCTCTGCTCCGGAAGATAAACAGCGTCCTCAGACTCATAAAACGCTCCCTAGTTGTACAGATGCGTCCTCACTCCTCTGAGGCACGTCTCAGTCGATCTGCTAATAGTCTGACTCTGACTGATCACTGAAGGCCTCTCCTCAGTCACTGACAAAGACTCTCAGCTCTATGGGCCCTCTCAGTCTCCCACACGTGTGCAGCAGCTCCCACACATGTGACGTGTTGCTGCTCACATCCTCCTCCAGCTGCTCACTCTACTGCTACTCTTTAGTCTCTAAAGTTGCTCAGTAAATTACTTCTGACACTGTGTAGAAGAAAGGACTCTTCAATCTTTGAAGATCCGTCCTTTCTACTTCCTCAAGAGTGTGCCCCCGAGTGTTCTAGCAGGTATGCGCCCTTTCCTTGATACGTGTAGCCCTAATCCATAATCCTGTGAAGATGAACTCTCTCCCTCTCTGCTCAAGAAGCATAATAAACTAAACACTCAGAATTCCTTTTATAAGTCACTGAGAAATTAGGTTACCAAAACCCTAATTTCACTTTCATGCAAAATACTCTTTTGCATCTTTCCTTGTTAATATTTCAACACAAGATGTATATTAAAACCCAACTTAAATCATGCTAATCATGGTGACAATAACAATAATAATAATAATAATAATAACAATCAATAAGATATACTTGTGTCTTTGAACTATTATTGAATCTTCTAGAAGTCCCTTGTATATGCCATACTTACAAAGTTTAATCAATTTGTTGATGCTTGGTGAAGATGGAAAACAAGGCTAAGGCAAAAGCGTATGACTTTTAGGTGACTTTGGCCATGTGATCTCTTCGAATGATGACAAATACACGCAACCACAGTGACATACGCATGATGGATAACAACAAGGAACGGCGATGTCTCACAAATGGATGAGTTGATCTAAAAAGAGTTCATTCAAATTTAACATGTCTACAACTCACATCCAAGCTAATAATCAAGCTCAGTGAGGATCTTTTCTAGGACCCTTGCGTTGGAGTACACAAGAAACTATAGTGAAGAGATCCAAGGGGACACTTAGAATTAGTTGTCCCTTAATCTATCTCACATCAAAACCCACAGGCTCCGTGAGGAATTAATCATTACATTTTAGATAAGATGGCCAGCAATCTTTAGATTTCGCATTTATTTATCCACTGCTATATTTGGGCCTTTCACTATTTCATTTCATAGCCCTCTTTGAGTTGTGTCTAAAGACTGAGTTTGCAACTTTATTTGTGGGCTTGCATTTCATAGTATATAGCATATAACGCATAATGCATGTAATGATGGTAGACATATTGCTTCAAGTTTTAGTTGACAACTCTTTGGGAAACTAGGGGGAAATATCCACACTCAGGATCAAACATTGGGGGCAACCGACCAAAGAGATCAAGGCTTCAAAACCCAACTCACCTAAACTCAGGAACCAACACTAGCAGGTTCTCCTGACCCAGAAGGATCAAGGCTTCAGCAAGTTGTTGCACAATTCAGAGCCGAGACACAAAACAACATGGGATACATCATGTATAGGGACCAAAGTGTGGAAAAAGGTTCTTCAATCTCACAGGTCTTAATCATAAGTCATGGGATAAATCAATTATGGATGAGACTGGATGAATGGGGACAAGTGACACATGGAACCAACATAGCAATAAAGTTTAAAGTTTGTGTAAAGCATGGCATAAGCAATGGTCTTCAACATTAGATTCTCAAATTATTCTCAACACGAGTTAATCATCAATAGAACATATAATATAAGCATACGTCACCATAATCATCATAGCATAACAAGTCAAAGGTGTTAGTATACACCAGCCCAGATCCAAATCCTAGGCTCTATCAAGCGCCGAGAGGGATCAAATCTCCCCAGGTGTGAACCCCTTCTCAGGTATTGCACGCAAGGAGCTATTCAAGGAGAGGTTTGCACCTTGGGAGATTTGATCCCTATCGGCTCTTGATAGAGCCTAGGATTTGGATCTAAATTGGTTCCAATCATGAGCAGTGACACAAAACTCGAGTTTGATGAGCATTGAAAGGAACAGGTTAAGTTGAAAACATAGATACAATTATGAGGATTATCATAATCTAATTAAAAAGTATCAAGGATTGAGTAAAATGTTAATCTGGAAAATAGAGACAATAATTTTGTAAGGATCAAATAAAGACAATAATTTTTAACATATTTTTATTTATGTAATTGTTGATAAATATATTTTCAACAACCAATTTTAAATATATTAATTATCAATATGTATAGAAAATAATATATTTAATTTTTCCTTATTTCAAAATTATGTAAAGGAAAGACAGAACTATAAATCACAATACAAGTTGAAATAGGTAGGAAGAGGGAACTTGCCAATGCCATGAGGGGATCTAGATTAAATGATTTTGAAGGCTCTTCCTTCGTCCCTTCTAGTGTTGTTAGGGACCCCTTCCGTTATGTTCCTCCATCTCTAAAAACCATAGTTTTAAAAACCGACTGATCCGAAATCGAAAGCGATCGGTCAGCAAAAACGTGGCATTAAACCAGTAGAAGACCTGGACCAAGGATCAGCTCCATAACGAACCGACTGGCCCGAACACTAAACCGGTCGGTTCGTGACCAAAGCGGTCCTAACCGGTCGAGTACGTAACTAACCGGCCAGCTTGTTGCCATTCTTAGTTCGCGGGACTAAAAAATAAAAACGTTTGATTTTTAATTAAAAGAAAATAAAAACTAACCTAAATCTAACCCTAAAAGCATACAAAATGTTATAAACACGACCCTACCCTCCCTTTTCACTCACAACTTGATTTGTTCATCAAATATTTGTCTCTTGCAGCCGGTATTTTCACTTGTTGCCGGCGAGTTTAAGTTTTTTGCAGTCTTTCGTTTGGACTTTGAAGGATGGAGTTGGACGTTGGAGACTAGAGGTGGAATCTTGTACGTTGGAGAGTCTAGAGTCTATTGTCTGTTGCGTAAGAGGCCGTGAGACTTGAGCCTATTCTTACAACCTGTAAGTCAGCCTAATAATAGTGAAATTTGAACTTGAAGTTGAACTGTGGGAAAATTTTAGACATCAACTTCAATCTATTTCAACTTTCAAGCCTCAATCCTTCAACTTTCAGTTTCAAGGTATGCTCATGCTCAAAGCTCAATGCTAAGTTGCTAAGTAATAAATTATGCCATTTAAAAAAAAAATTAGCATAAATTTGTCCCTTTTTTTTTCTTTTTCTTAATCAAACATGAAATGAAAAATTGTACATCCATTTTATTGCATTTACATTTTCTATTTGCATTTGTGCATTTTCAAATTGTTTTCCATTTTGCACTTACAGAAACCCATTTTTGCATTTTCCCAATGGCTCCAAGAGCCAAAGATGTTGCATGGGCCCATGTTGAGAATGTTGATGGTGTAATCTTTTGCAAATACTGCAACAAGCATATACGTTGGGGGGGGCATTCATAGAGTGAGGCAACACTTGGCTGGAATAAGAGGCCAAGTTCTCCATTTGAGGCACCAAATGAGGTGATTGGAGAGATAAGAATTGATTTGTTAAATCAATTTAAAAGTTTTGAACTAGACAAGGCTAGGTAGAAAGAGATAGAAGCTGAGATTGGGAGGAAGAGAGAACTTGCAAATGCCACTATGAGAATATCCAGATTAAATGAGTTTGAAGGCTCTTCCTCTACCCCTGCTTCTGTTGGTAGGGACCCCTTCCATTATGTTCTTCCCTCTCGTCCAAACATTGGTGATACTCAGCCTAAAAATAAGAAGACCCTTCAACACTAATTTTCTACACCTTCCCCCTCCTTTGCAAGTGACAATGCCTCTCAATCCCAAGTACAACTGACCCAAATTCAGTCCACCTTAGATGAGCATTGGAAAAAGCAATGCAAAGAAGTTGCTTATGAGTACATTGCTAGATGGTGGTACGATTCAGATATCCCCTATAATGTTGCCCACTCACTTTATTATCAACCCATGTGGGATTCCATTTTTGTTGTTGGTAAGGGCTTCAAAGGCCCTAGTATGCATGGCTTGAGGGGATCACTTTTGAAGAAGGAGGTTATGTCCATAATTGAATACTTGCAGGGTTTTAGGGAGTCATGGGCCATTACAGGACGTACCATCATGTCAGATGGATGGACTGATACAAGGAACCGTACTATAATCAATTTCCTTGCCTCTTGCCCTCAAGGAACCATGTTTCTGAAATCAGTTGATGCATCTGATAGGGTGAAAGATGCAAACCTGCTATTTCAGTTCTTGGATGAAGTTGTTATGGAGGTGGGGGTGACAAATGTGGTTCAAATCATCACAAATAATGCCTCTAACTATGTCCTTGCTGGTAAGATGTTACACAGCAAATACAAAAACATATTTTGGACCCCATGTGCTGCACACTGCATAGACCTCATGCTTGACGATATAGGCAAACAGGATTGGGTCAAGGATGCTATAGAGCATGCCAAGAGCATTACAAAATATATCTACAACCATTCATGGGTATTGAATTTGATGAGGAAAAACACTAGGAATAGGGAACTTGTTAGGCCTGCCATCACGAGATTCGCAACTCACTTCCTGACACTGCAATCTCTCATTTCCCAAAAGGAGAAGTTACAAAAGATGTTTTCATGTGATGAATGGATTTCATCTAAGTGGGCTCGCAAGCAAGATGCAAAAGAAACCAAAAACAAAGTTAATGATAGTGCATTCTGGAAAAAAGCAACAGAGGTTGTCAAAATTGTTGATCCCCTTGTGAAAGTGTTACGGTTGGTGGACGAGAAAAGATTGGCCATGGGTTGCATTTATGAGGCTATGGTTCAGGCAAAGGAGCAAATAAAGGCAACATACAAAGACAGAGTGGCCAAGTATGGCACTATTTGGGAGATTATTGACAATAGATGGAACAATCAACTCCATCGCCCTATACATGCAGCTAGGTATTTCTTGAACCCAAGGTATCATTACAGAGTTCAGTTAAGAGATGATCTAACAGGGGAGGTCAAAGATGGTTTGTATGAGTGCCTAGAGTGCATGGTCCCTGATGAGAGTGAATAGATGGAGATACATAGACAAATCAGCTCTTTTAAGCGAGCCACGGGAACCTTTGGAAAAAACCTAGCAAAGAAGGCAAGAGATGAGGACCAACCAAGTAAACAATTTCAAATTTCCACTTATCCCAAGTTTGATTAAGTTCAAGTTCAATTGTTTTAGTTTAAGCTTTAATTTTAAATTTTTAAGTTCAATCATGTAAGCTTTAGCCTTTAATTGTTTAAGTTCAATTTGCAATCTATTTTGTTGAACTAACTTTGTCTCTACAACAAGCTGGTGGGAATCATTTGGTAGCCAATGTGCTCAATTGCAAAAGTTTGTAATTCAAATCCTTAGTCAACCTTGAAGTGCTTCTGAGTGTGAACGCAATTGATCTTTCTTTGAGCAGATTCACATGAAGAAGAGAAACCGTTTGGAACAAAAAAAGGTTAAATGATCTTGTCTTCGTGTAGTACAACCTCCGACTAAGGCGCAACCAGTTGCTACACAAAAGACCTAACACAGATCCCATTGTGTTGGAGTATATTAATCCAAACTCAAAATGGGTAGTGGAGAGTCAGCCATCAGAGTTTGAATCTTATTTTGATATTGAAGTTGCAGATGAGTTGAGGTGGGATGCTTTGGATGCAGATCCACTAGCACCAAGGGATGTCGATGCAAATCCAGACATTGCAGGCAGTGGTAGTATTAGTGGCATTAGACGACCTAGTCATGCAGCCCATGCTTCTACTAGGGTCGTAGATGTCCCTTGAGGGGAAGTGCTCCAAGGAGTCTGAACCATATGTTGATGTTGAGCATCCCATTTCCAGCAATGGTGTCAAGTTTGATGATTGATTGATCATTTGTCATGACTCATGACTCATCATTGATCATGTTTTTTGGATTGTAGAGGCTATTTTGATGATAGAGCCTCATTGATATTGTATTTTGTTTCAGACTCTGATATATGTGCTATGAGATTTTGCTATGTACTACGATACTATCATCTATGTAGTGCACTTGGTGCCATTTTGTGACCCATACATGGTTTATGGTATATATATATGAGTAGACTTTGCATATTATGTCTCTAATCATCTAATGGCTTGAAATCATATTTTGAAATGTTAAATATAATTTCTGTCATTAAAATTGTAAATTTTTTTTGTATTATTTAATAGCTCGGTTCATTGAAATCAAACGGCTCTGGTTCATTGCCGGTTCCAGTTCCGGTCCAAGTTGACCCTAGACCGGTTCGACTCTCGGTTCTGAGTTTTAAAACATTGGTAAAAAAATTGGTGAAATCAGCCTAAAAAGAAGAAGACCCTTTAACATTATTTTTCTACACCTTCCCCCTCCTTTGGAAGTGCCAATTCCTCTCAATCTCAACCAACCCAAACTTAGCCCACCTTAGATGAGCATTGGAAGAAGCAATACAAAGAAGTTGCTTATGAGTACATAGTTAGATGGTGGTATGATTCAAATATCTCCTTTAATGTTGCCTTCTCACCTTATTATCAACCCATGTTGGATTCCATTCTTGCTACTAATAACAGCTTCAAAGGCCTTAGTATGCATGACTTGAGGGGATCACTTTTGCACAAGTAAGTTATGTCCATAAATGAATACTTGAAGGGTTTTAAGGAGTCATGGGTCATTACGGGATGTACCATCATGTCAAATGGATGGACTGATGGAAGGAACCATACTATACTCAATTTCTTTGTCTCTTGCCCATAAGAAACCATGTTTTTGAAATCAGTTGATGCATCTGATAGGGTGAAAGATGCAACCATGCTATTTCAGTTGTTGGATGAAATTGTTATGGAGGTGGGGGTGGTAAATGTTGTTCAAATCATCACATATAATGCCTCTAACTATGTTCTTGTCGATAAGATGTTAGAGAGCAAACACAAAACCATATTTTGGACCCAATGTTTTGCACATTGCAAAGACCTCATGCTTGAGGATATATGCAAACAGGATTGGGTCGATAACATTGTAGAGAATGCATAAAGCATTACAAATTACATCTACAAACACTCATGGGTCTTGAACCTAATTAGGAAAAATACTAGGAACAAGGAACTTGTTAAGCCATCACGAGATTTGCAACTCACTTCCTCGCATTGCCAAGAATAGAACTTGCAAAAGATGTTTTCAAGCAATGAATGGACTTCATATAAGTGGGCCCGTAGACAAGTGCAAAAGACACCAAAAAGAGAGTTTTTGATAATGCATTTTGGAAAAAAACAGTAGAGATTGTGAAAATTGTTGAGCATCTTG
The DNA here is from genome assembly GCA_001517045.1 of Pseudotsuga menziesii. NCBI lineage: Eukaryota > Viridiplantae > Streptophyta > Pinopsida > Pinales > Pinaceae > Pseudotsuga > Pseudotsuga menziesii. The sequence continues at coordinate 845,655 of LPNX011127236.1, read as the reverse complement.
TTAAGGTGTTGCGGTTGGTGGATGGGGAAAAATTGGCATGGGTTACATTTATGAGGCTATCAATCAGGCAAAGGAGTAGATAAAGGCAGCATACAAAGATAGAGTAGCCAAGTATGGTCCTATTTGGAAGATAATTGATAATAGATGGAACAATCAACTCCATCGCCCTATACATGCAGCTGGGTATTTCTTGAACCCAAGGTATCATTACAAAGCTTAGTTAGGAAATGAGGAAACAGGAGAGGTCAAAAATGGTTTGTATGAGTGCCTTGAAGGTGGTCTATGATTGTTTGTACTGAGTGCTTGAAACTAGGGAGGTTAAAGATGGTTTGAACATGACAGTTTTTGTTTGATTAGACCTAGAGATGGCAACTACCATTCTTCGGTATCTAACTTCTTGGCAAGGGTTACGTTGCTCTTGAAGGAGCATGAGATTGGGGACATTTTGGAAAAGGTTGTTGTGGTACCGAGAGATGCTACACTAAAGGCATCTCATGATAAGAAGGTTATCAAAGCTCAAAGAGTGATCCTAGATGCAGTGACAGATCAATTGATTATGCATGTGGCAGAGAAGAAGACGACCAATGAAATGTACAAGGCTCTAGTGGATATGTTCCAAGGCAATAACATGAATAGGAAAATGGTACTAAAGAACAAGCTCTGAGATTGTCATATGTCAAGATATGACAACGTTACCAGCTATCTCATGAGGATCACGCAAATACGTGATCAACTTGCAGCCATCAGAGAGATAGTGTCGGACACAGAGCTCATCAATGTGGCATTGAATGGGTTCACCAAGCAGTGGGAATTGTTGTTGTGGTAGCTGCGTGAGGCACATCCTCACAGGTCGGCCCCAGTAAAGAACACAAGTCAGCCAAAAAGAAGATTCCAGAAGACAAGTCATCCCTAGTGAAAGAGACAAGTCGGCCCAAATGAAAAATAAATTTCCCAACAACATAAAGTATAAATAGAAGGCACCTCACTTCATTTTCACATCAAGCAGTCAAGCAAGTCGGTCAAGAGGAGGAAGAATTTTGCTACAGCTAGTAGAAGATTGTTTTTGGGATTCTCCATTTTTGGAGAAGTAATATGCTACTATTATCTGGACGTACATTGATCTCTGAATATTTTATCTCTATTGGAAGGCATGAGCTCAGGGGAGACAAATAGTTTTTGTCTATGGTTAGGAGGCGATAGATCATCACTGTGGTTAAACGAGCTCCACATTTTGTTTCTGTGCTTTGTCATTCTTTTAGTGATCTTGTTGTTGTTCAGATGCTATCTTCATAAATTCTAACATGGTATCAGAGCAATGCTAAAAGAAGACATTGTCGGAAACTAGGGCTCCACACTTTGGAGTGTTGTCAACCACAGTTTAGCCCAAAAGAAGCATAGAGAAACTCGCTCTTAGAGGACGCATCTTTCTGTGGAGGCCAAATTCAGTTTGGTGAAATTTCATTTTTCACCTAATACTATCGGGGTCAAGACTTAGGGCTTCCTCATTCATGCTGTTCTATCCACAGTTTTGGATGGATTTTACCTTGCTCCAACTCACCTCAATAGGGCACATCTATCTGTGGATTCAGGTTTTCAAGAGACCATACTTCAAAATTGACCTAGCTCCTACTAGGGTTTATGGTTCAGCTTTCAATCAAGATCAACATGAAGGGTGAACTTAGACTTGACGAGGTTTCCAAGTCTAGACTTCCCATTAAGAGTGTTGATGAAGAAGCTCTTCACTAGAAGTCAAGGAACAATGATCATACATAATTCTTCTTCATCTTATCCCTCTCAAGTACGGTTCTCACCACTAGTGATACTTGGTTGATAGATAGTGGTGCATCCAGACATATGACAGACTACAAAGGAGAATCTTTTAAACCTGATTGAGAAAGAGTCCTGTTACCAACTAAGTTGCACTAGGTTGGATATCTAAACAAGCCGCCAAAGATGAACAATCACTTGTTCAAATTTCAAGCTCAGAAGTCCTTGCAGGCCTTCCTAGGCCCTTTTTAGTAATTTTTTAACATGTTCATACCCCATGGTGAATTGTAATAAAATGAGTTAGCATGATGACTTTATGTGAAAGGTTTGGTTTCCTAGGACTTAGTCATTAATGCATTATTCCAGGGTGTTTTTTCCTTGTTAATTATTTATTGTTTTTAAGCGATAAATCATTTTTGAGTTTTTCACCCGAACCTCCAAAGCTGGAATAATTACCTTACTAATTAAGCCTTAGGAGGTTATTAAAACCTGTGTGTCAATGTATATTACCATGCTAATCATTATTTTGAGTCTGTTGCCGCCTAATTCGCGCCTCGGGTAACGTGGCAGAAATCTTCAAGCCACTGGGTGCGACCTTGGGGGCAAGCTCGAGCCAAGTGCTGTCACCTGATACTCAGCTCCTCCGTCTAGGCCAACTCCTAGCGAAGCCAAGGGGGGTGGACCCTAATGAAAAGTAAAATCTAAGGCTTTTACTCTACAAGAGAAGTAGTTAATTCTAGGAGTTTTATTATGGAATGAATGAATTTAAGAAATTACCAATTACTGCAAACAAAACTTAACCTTAGCAACACCTTAGCTCAAATTGGATACACAAAATTCAATGACACATTGCGTGATTAACTTATGCAAAAAAGGAATAGAAAAGACCAGCGCCAAAGTGAAAAGTGTGCTTGCAAAAGAGGGTTGCTAGTGTAGTCTCAGTGAAAGTATTGCAGTGTCTTGGTTGGTAAAATTTTAAATTATTAAATGAATTGATTAAGGAATGGGTAAATTATGGGTTTGGCCCAACAAGTCAAGTCCCTTCGAACTGAGTGCCAAAGCAGTAATACCAAGTGTCCAACAGGGCGAGGATAGACCTGCTTAGAGTAGCCCCCTGACTCTGTAGTGATTAT
>LPNX011127236.1:822463-841199 GCA_001517045.1 Pseudotsuga menziesii | reverse complement strand
AATACAACTTCATGCGTGAGCTCTTTCCATGGTGAATTGACGTCACCATACTCCAATCCATCACTAGCTTGTAATAAAACCAATGTAGAGTGGATTTATTATAATAAAATAAGCATTTTTATTGTGATGTGGATATAAGGTGGGGGCCACTCCCATGCTCACGACTTCCTTCACGTCACCCTCTTAATACAACCTTCCAAAACCATATTTTAAAATCAAAATTTGACTTCAAATGAGTGGAGGTATGAAACGCTTCCTTCATGGGACCCTTGCCATGTCACTCAAATCAGTTTTTTAAATTGATTTTGACTTTTTTCTATTTTGACTTTAGTGCCAATTTGTCCAATTTAAGCATTAAAATGCTATTTTATGCACTTTTAGCCCAAATAATGCCTTACGTGGTTTTCCGACTGCCTGACTGATGTAGAAAGGGGTCCCATGGGTAAAGTGGACGCTCCGGGTGTGAAAACGAGTGTCCCCACGTCAGAAACGGACTCCGTATCTGACTTTTATTACAATCTGAAGTTTTTTAATTAAACCATTAAAAAATGGCTTAAAAAAACGGAAAAAATTATTTTTTGCGGAAACCAATGAAACTCTAGGGGGACCTAGTACATGTCCATACGACTCAATTCGAATGCCTAGCATGGTGAAAAACACCGACACGAAGGCTCTAATAACCGCCCTAGGCCGAAACACCAAGATGACTGCCCCAGCTTTGGAGGTGTGAGTGAAAAACTCAGAAATTATTAGTCGTTTGTTCAACAACCAATAATAACCAAGGGAAAAAACACTCTAGGCTAGTCGGCTTGATGCTCAAGTCTGGGAAGCCGAGCCTTTTATAAAAAATTAAATGCTAGGGCATTTTTTACAATTTCCCCAAGGGGGTATGAACATGTGTTACAAAAAATAAAACGACCCTGGAGGCCTGAAAGGACTTCTGAACTCTGAATACGAACAAGTATCTTGTTCATCACTGGCAGCTCACTGAAAGTCCAACTAGGTGCAGCCTAGTCGGTAACAGAGTCATTATGAACATGTCCTAAGTCCCCCGTAGGTTTTTTTAATTTCCAGAAAAATTTATTTTTTCCGGTTTTACAAGCTTATTTTTAAGAAGTTAATTGTAAAAGTATAAAAAGTCATAAAAGTGTAGCTAGGAGCTTGTTTTTGCCATGGGGGTGCTCATTTTCTAACTCAGAGCACCCACTTAACCCCTAGACCAACTTTCCTACGTTTTCGAGTAATTATTTAACCCCAAAATTAATAATTACTCCAAAAACCCAAAAAATGAAATATTTAAAAAATTCAACAATTTAAAAAATAAAAGAAAATTGTCAAAAGTGAATTTTATGACTTGGCAAACTAAAGGGGCAAGTTGGGCAAGTTAGATGTTGTCATTTCCCACTTAACAAAGCAATGGTTGTTTCCTCATGATGAGAGGGGCGCTTTTCTCCAAGTGGGGCGCAAATCCCAAGAAAGGATGGAATGTTGTGCGAGTTGGTTAAGCTTTGGGTGAGGTGGCTTTCACATTTTGGAAGTTGCTATCCTTCTTGCCTTTACCCAACTCATGCCAACCCTCTTCCACCTCATTCCCAACTCACCCAAGCTAGCGCATCCTTGAGGAAGGTGTGCCCCCTCTAGCTTGTCGATTTTCCTATATAAGCATGCAGTGTCTCTTAATTTTGGACAGAAAAAAATTACAAGGAACTTATGCCCCTGTACTTTGTAATAGTTTATTGAATTTATGAATAAAGGCTTTGGAGGCAAGAATCGTGTGACTCTCTTCATGTGTGTGGATGCTTATTGCTCATATTGGGGGGTAATTTGTGTCTTTTCATAGCTTATATTGTGGATTAATTATCGGCCTTTGAAGGAGATATCTCTCAGTAGGGTAAGAGAAGTAGATTTGATTATCTATTATCTTACTAATTAATCGCATGAGATGATCTTAGATATACGTGTCATTTTAATTTAAATTCATGTTTTTATAAGCTTCTTGTGTTGTTAACACCACTTGATTAATCTTTCTTCTACAAGTGTGTTTAAAGGATTTGCGGATTACTTAGCTTGAAGAGGAAGGCATTCTTGTTTGACTCTCCTCTCTTTTCAGGCATACCAAGAAGAGCGCAATCCCTCCAAGTCCCACTCGGAAGACTCCATTGCCCAAGTTCAAAGGGCTTATGATTCCTCTTCTTCTCTCATCCAAATTTCTAAGTTTTCTTGGTATACTGGTTACTTTAAAAAGTGTTAATCAATTTGGTGAAATTAACATTGATCTTAAGCTCAAATCTGATTTACATTTATTCATTAGTTCAGATCTGATTATAAGAAAAACATTTCACAAGATCTAGCTATCAACAAGTACTAGTTTAGCATTTAATTTTTTCTAACTTAAAGTACTTGAAGTTTATGTCAAAATGTTATCGTTTTATTTGGTTATTTGATATATTTGACTGAACATTGCTTGTTGTTTTGCAGCAGAGGTTGATTAAAGAGAGAGGCACTCTGGCCAAATTTTAAAGATCCAGGCCATCCAGAGATCCCTCTTCTTACAACTCTTTCTTTGGATTTTTATCTAAGACCCTAATATTGTAAAACTTGTGTTTCCTATTCTACAAAGGAATACAAGTATTTCTTCTTATAAATCATTGTAAAGAAAAGAGGCAAGTGGGCAGCCAAGTGCCCACACCCCATTCCCCTGGGGGAGGGATTTGCACTTTTTAATTTATTTATTTTTTTCAGTTTTTTTTTTTCATAAAGTTTCTTAAGTAAAATTAACCAATCCGGTTGTGTTCTCGGTAATGAGAGTATCGGCATTGTGATTTAAAAAATTTATATTTAGTTCTCAAATACTTAAAATTTACAAGGCTTCAGTTCTTGTATGCTCTTGTGACCACTGCAGGCCTTTGGCTAGATCGATGGGACAAGCAAAAAGGGATTTAAGTGACTAGTAATTAGTTGAACATTTCAATCAATCCTTACAAGTGAAAATCCAACACTTGTTTTTATCTTACCAAGATTGTGGGTAAATTATACAAGTGAAGCAGGAACCACTAGAAAGTGACCGTGGGGCACCGTTAGGCTACACCGTCGTTCAGTGTAGTGTTGAACACAACCCCACAACTCCATCTAACCCACATGTCACTGTGAGAGCCGCTCCTTGGTAAATCCGGACATATTCCTCGTACCCCTTGGGTATATCTGGAATACCTTTTCCCCTTAATAATTAGATCATCGTCGTACTTTAATCAAATTTAAAAAGAATAAACCCATTCCTTAATCACTCATTTAATAATTTTAAAAGAAACCAACCGAGACAACTGCAATACTTATCGAGACCTCACTAGCAACCCACATTCATGCAAGCACTCCAATAGCACTGATCTTCATTATATCATTTTGTTTTTCTGAGCTTTTAAGTTAATTCGTGTGATTGGATGAATGTTATTTACATGTTAGTGATTTAAATATTTATGCATAAGTTATCTCAGCTGTAACATTTTATATCATTTGTATCTCCTAGATTAATTGTTTTATTTTTTTAGATTAAACAACTTAGTTTATTTTACTAGGGACCAGCCCCATTGGCTTCGCTAGGAGAGAGCCTAGATGGAGGAGTCAAGATCAAGTGACAGCACTTGACTCTTGCTTTCCCCCAAGGTCGCACCCAGTGGCTTGAAGATTTCTACCATGTAACCCAAGGTGGGAATTAGGAGACAACAAGTCCCATCTTTGAGCCGTACTTGGGGATGATGCAAGATATACCGTGAAGGGATCAGGGGCTACCTCCCTCTAGTTAGAGTCTAGTGATACACTACATTTAAGTGATGTATTATATGTACCTAGGATGAAAAGGAACATTGTCTCCATATCAGCTTTGAAGGACAAGGGTTACAAAGTTACATTTTCTGACGGGAAGGTTCTTGCATGGCACAAGAACGCTAGTATGGATACAGCACAAGTCATTGGTGTCCGAGAGGAGAGCTTATACAAGTTGAGCACACCACCAGTTCAGGCACTGGTACATGATTCTACCAATTTGGGTGAGTTATGGCACCGAAGGCTCGCTCTTCTATATTATAGAGCTCTTCCATCATTGAGATGATGATGACAGGACTTCCAGTACTCGGCATAGATCATGATGGGGTTTGTAGAGGATGGGTACTTGGCAAGAATGCCAAGAGATCTTTTCCGAGCAGCGAGAGCAAGTCCAAAGAGATTATGGATCTAGTACATTCCGACTTATGTGGACCCATGACAGTTGCTTCGTTGAGTGAATATCACTATTATGTGATCTTTATTGATGATTATTCTCGAAAGATTTGGATCTAGTTCCTTAGGTCCAAGGAATCTGAGGAGGTGTTATGCAGATTCAAGGAATTCAAGGCACAAGTCAAGAACCTATCGAGAAATAGGATCAAAGTCTTGAGATCAGACAATGGAGGGGAATACACCTCTACATACTTCAGTGGTTTCTGCAATGAAGCAAGAATTAAGAGGGAGTACACAGTTCCCTACAACCCTCAGCAGAATGGGGTTGCAGAAAGGAAGAACAAGACGATTATCGAGGCAGCCAAAGCCATGATACATGATCAGGGTCTGCCTATGTTCTTATGGGAAGAAGCTTCTAGTACGGCAATATATGTGCAAAACCAAAGTCCACATAAGATTTTGAAGAACATGACTCCAGAAGAAGCTTTCAAGTGTGAAGCCAGAAGTGGGCTACCTACGTATCTTTCGCTATCCAGTCTACATTCATGTGCCCAAAGAAAAGAGGACAAAGTTAGAACCTTTAGGCAAGAAGAGAACATTTGTTGGATATAGTGAGTTTTCAAAGGCTTACAGTGTTGGAGTTTGTGCAACTTCAGAAGCTATTCTTATTGTCCTCCTTCGGGAGTTGAAGTTGTTGTAATTATTCATACAAACCCTAAAAAGAACAATGTAAACCTTGGGGTGAAAAGCCAGCAATAAAAGAATAAAATATAAATTATGAAATATAAAATTATATTGCTCCCCCACGTGAAGTCGGCCCCAGTTAAATTATGGGTGGGAAAACAGTATAAATAGGAGGCGCCCCTCCTCATTATTTCACACAGCAACTCAGAGTAGTGCGCATTTTCTGGGAGAGAGAGAAGTTCACATACACTGCAGAAGAAGATTGTTTTCAGAGTTTCAATCTTTGGAAAGCATTCCCATATTTTTCTTTTCTTTCCTCATTGTACTCTGATCTCATAATTATTATCTCTAGATGAAGGTTGCTGGGTTTTCTCCCATTTGGGTTTCCAAGGTGAAAAATACTTGTGTTATTGTTCTGTGCTTTGTCTATCTTCTGATGATCCTCTTGATAAATGCAATTAAGATATATTGCTATAATCTTAAGAAAATCTAACATGGTATCAGAGTAGTGGTAGAAGAAGTCATTGTCGGAACTCTATCGGCAACCTGTCAAAACTAGGGTTTCATCTCTCAAGGTCTTCACTCAACTGCTATAATCTTAAGAAAATCAAACATGGTATCAAAGCAATGCTAGAAGAAGTCATTGCCGAAACTCTGTCGACAACCTGTCGAAACTAGGGTTTCATCTCTCAAGGTCTTTACTCAACCTTTTGGCAGAAAAAGAGCCTGGGGAAGTTCGCTCCAAGGACGGTGCATCTTTTCGTGAAGACAAAATTAAATTCTAAGAATTTTCAATTTTTGACCTAATTCTGCAGCTACAACAGAAATTAGGGTTTCAATTTTTTGACCTACTCCCCCCACAGTTTTGGCTCGACTCTACCTCTTCTCAACTCGCCTCTCTAGGGCACATCTATCTGTGGAGTCAGTTTTCCAAAACTCTAACCTTTAGTTTTGACCTTGTCTTTTCTAGGGTTCCAGATCCAAATCTTCAGTCAAGATGATCAGCATGAAGGTTGAAGATCGTATGGAAGGAGCATCCAACTTCATCCCCTAGAAGTTTAGGGTTCTTCACCTAGTAGAAGAAAATGACCTATTACACTGTGTAAATGAAAAGGTCCCAGAACCAGAAGTCGGAGAAGACAAACCTCGTTGAAGGAAGGATGATGCCAAAGCAAGAAGGATTTTAGTGGACTCAATTAGAGACCACTTGGTACCTCAAATCTCGGAAAAGACGATAGCGAGGAAGATGTTCAAAACCTTAAATAAGTTATTTGAACACAGTGATATCAATGTGACTCTCACATTGAGGAATAAACTGTCGAATATGAAGATGATGAAGTCCGAGAATATTGCCCCATACTTCATGAGGATCACCGAACTCCGAGATAAGCTAAAGTCCAGTGGAGACAATCTTGAAGAAAATGATCTCGTTATGACCACCTTAAATGGTCTCCCACCATCTTGGGAGTCTTTCATCCAAACTATAAGTGGTCGGACCAAGTTGCCCAAATTTGATAAGCTATGGGCAGAATGCACTTGAGAAGAAACAGGAATCACAGCACGTCAAAGACTTCATGGTGCTCAACCTGAGGAGAATCAAGTTTTCATATCTCATGCCAAGAAAGGAAAGGGAAGGGGAAGGAAGTCCTTCAATCACTAGCACCAAGATAAGAGAGAGATCAGAAGAAACAAGAGAAGAAGGATTTATCTCAGATACAGTGCTACGGGTGCAAGAAATACGGTCACTATGCTAGTAGTTGTCGAAGTTCAATCAAAAGGAAGCATGAAGCTTCAACTGAAGATGTAGAAAAAACCCTCCTCACAAAGAGCCAAGGAAGAATTATCGTTCGGAGTTCTTCTTCTAAGAAATGATATGAAGATCTAGACTGTTATGATCGTCAAGCAAGCATATGAAGATCAGTGGACTCTGACAGTGGGAGCCCACCCACAAAACTACAAAAGATAAGTATTTGATTTTCCATGCTCTAGTAGATTAGATCCGATTGTTTTTTAATATGCTTTACACAGATCTACAATTCTAAAAACAGGTAATTAAATAGCCTGTCATGCTGCACAACCCATCTAGGATGACAACTCCTTTATAACATACTGGAGTAGTACACACTCTTAATGGTATGGTATAATGGAGACCATAAGCATCAGGATAATGGCCTTACGTGTGTTGTGTCGAAGCATTGACTAAAAGGTTGCCTACATTATTTTGTTTATACATTGATTATGAAATATTGCTAACCATCTGACGGGATTTGACTTGTAGGGAATGACATGATCTACAAGGACAAGTGATCCCATTGATATACGGATGGAACAGAAGCAGAAAGCCTCTAGAAGCATGTATTATGACTCTCAAACCCAAAATGATCTCATGCAGAGATTTGGTGATCAAAAGCGGAAAGCTTCTACGAATGTCGGTCTATCTGCTGCTTCAACAAGATTTACTCAACCAACTTCTGAGAGACAGAGGGAGTTATCACTCAAAGACAAGGATTCTAGTCTATTACATATGATAGAAACCTGACGACACTGATGTCGTGACTCGAACAAGACAATTGAAGGATCCTTGATGAACATGGTCGTCACTAGGATGGATAATTACTGTCCAGTCTACATACATGTGCCCAAGGAGAAAAGGACAAAGTTAGAACCTTCAGGCAAGAAGGGAACTTTCGTGGGATACGATGAATCTTCAAAGGCCTACAGAATCTATATCCCAAGATCCAGACAAATTGAAGTTCGCTGGGATGTGACCTTTAAAGAGGAAAGGGTTGTCAGGAAAGGAAAAGGATCAGACATGGAGATCGATAATGAAGACATGGAAAGGAGATCATCTTCCCCTCCTATTCGGGATGAATTAGCAAAGAAAGATGAACCCATCGATCCCATTGATCCAGTCACGACAATTGATATTCCTAAAAGATATGGCAGTAAGCCTAAAAAGACCTAGATGGGAGAAACAAACCTTATAGGATGCAGAGGGGCATGAAGCCCCACACGATTCTTCACGAAGGAGCAAAATACCTCAGAGGTTCTCCAGTTATGTAGCATTGATGAGTCACATCATTGACTCAGAATCCACCACTTATGAAGAAGCATCCAAACACCAAGTTTGGAAGGATGCCATGATGGAAGAATATCAATCCATCATGAAAAATGGTGTGGGAGATTGTACCGAGACTTGAGGGGATGTCATTTGTAACTTCCAGATGGCTATACAAAATCAAACATGGAGCAGATGGGAGTATTGAAAAATACAAGGCTAGATTTGTTGCCAGAGGGTTCTCTCAGAAAGAGGGAGTCAATTATGATGAGACTTTTGCTCCTGTGACTCAATACACTTTCATCAGATCGATCATTGCTATTGCTTCAGCACTGGGATGGAAGTTGCATCAGATGGATGTCAAGACTGCCTTTCTCAATGGTATTATTGAGGAAGAAGTATACATTGAACAACCAGAAGGGTTTGTTGTCCATAGAAAGGAGTCCTGTCAAACCCCAAAATTTCGAAAAATTTAAAACTTTTCAAAATAGCATAAAAACACTTTAAATACAGTCATTAATGGTTTGATTTGTTTATGCTGATGATATTGTAACTTAAGGACCTTTACTTGTATTTAATCTATATGATGAGTTTCTTGTCAGTTACTGATTGTTTTCTTTTTGTAACCGCAAGGGGAAGTGCTATGTCAGACTGGGCTTACTTAGCTACTAAGCTAATGCAGCAGTTTTTCTTTCTTTACAGATACACAGGTAAAATTCGGATCGCTGCTAACAGATCTTTTTAAAGTATTAGATAATCATATGCTGTACCAATATCATTCAATAAAGAAAATATAAATATATATACATATCAGCCAGTCTATCCAGCTTTTTACAGGTAAAGCTTTTCCTATAATATTTCTTTAAGATCTTACTGGAAGGGAATTGGTATTTACTTAGAGAATGATAGCTGTTTTTCCTTTTACAATAATAGCATGAAGCAATTCTAATAGTATTTTATCATTTAATGAGTTACTGTAATGCAATCTTAAAGGTAAATAATCATTCTTATATAGTATAATGAAACAAACTGGGTTATCATGCTCTTACCCAAATTGCATAACTGTTGTTACTACAAGCTGTCAAATACAATATGTTTCCCAAAGTAATGAATTTGGAGTTACAATATCGATCTATACACATTCTTACTTCCAGAAAATTTAATAGTTACTATCTAGAACATATCTCTTCTTAACATTTAAAGATCTTCATTAAAAGGGGAACTACTTCGATTTCTAAGATTGACAATTGCATAAAATCTAAAAATCTCTTAGATTTATTATTTTTTTTTTTTAGACTAAGTGATTATACTCAAATCATGAGTTTCCAGTTTTTACTATTCAAAGAGTTTAATAATGATATATGCAATGTTTACCTTTGTGACTAGGGTAGTTGGTTATATGGTCATAAGTCTTATGAACCATGATAACTCAACAATATAACCCTATCTTTATAACTTTTATAAAACAAGATTCATAAAACAAGGACTTAACCTTGAATAAGATCTTTAATACCAGGATTATAATATAAACAAGGTGTAAGAGTGAACCAATACAATGTAAGGTTATTAAGGAAATAGCGTAGTTCAAAGTTTATAATGCATATCCTAAAATGCTAAACTCTAACAATACGAAAATGTATTTTATAATGTAGGTCGAACCATAGGATGGTGACCCTATGGAATATCCAAACCATAATTTGCTTTGGTGAACAAAAGATTGGAAAAACCTTATACTTCGACCCACTCTCATGCAAATATTTGAGCACTGACGTGGTCGCTCCTTGGCCATGCACTGGCTATATATATCGTTGACTCAACCCTAGAACACATCATTTTCTCCTTCGCCTTCGGGCTTGAACTCTCCGTGAACCCTCCTGGTTCATTTGGCGGTGGCTTGCCTGTTAGCAGCTCGAACGTTGCTCCAGTTTTCTCCTGCTCGTCTTCATTACAGAGTAGGATTCGGTAGCTTGATGCTGGTGGTTGAAAGGGTGCTGGAAAACCTAGGGTTTTACCTTTCGGCTTCAGGGTTGACCCTGATATGGCGTGAATGCACTTCTTTTACTCATCACTACTGCCGCTCCCATTTGGTAAGGGTTTCTCTGCGTTTCCAGTTCGGTCTTCATGGTGACGTGGGAAGGGTTCCTTCTTTCTCTGCTCGTGGTTGTTCGGTGAAACGGTGACTGCATTCCCAAAATCTTGCTGGTAAGCTACGGTTCTTTAGTTTCCTTGTTTCTTTTCATTTCAACATTTATATAACTTTAAGGGGTTAACTAAAATCTGTTCCATCTTTATTTTCCAAGCTCGGCCTTCTCTTGAGGAAAGGGAACGCTAAACTTCAACCGTGGAGTCTCCCGGTAAGCCTAGTTCCGAACGTGGCATTTCTCCTTGCTGGGTGTTAGAGCTGTTAGAAGATGACTTGAGTATCGTGACTCTAAGATTACTCGGCTTAGTGCAGTCTCTCAAACTGTTTTAGTTAAATAAATTTTACCAGGTTTTAACCCTGCGCTGTGCAAGGGTAATACGACTTCGGTCCAATGTAAAAGATTTATTTTTGTTTTCAAAACTGTAAAAAATAGGTGGTAGCAGGGTTGTATCCTGTCTACATGGGAGGTCACGACCTCGACTGTTGCTTCTTTTACTGCGTTCTTCCGCTTATTTAGGGTTTTCACCCAAGATTTGATAATAAATAAAAGTTTTATTTTCTTTATTGTCTCTTCTTATTTATGTTTCCATCTACAGATTTAAATTTAAGTAAAGCACAGTAAAATAATTGAAAAAGGGTTTATAAAAACAGAACTGTAGATTTAAGGCATGGCCGTGAGTGGAAATGTTGTTTTCAACTCTTGATATTTATTTTATTTACAAAAACCTAACTTATAGGGTTCAACCCTAGCTTTTACAATTACGATTCAGTCAGTTGCTCAACCTGTCAATCAAAATTTGACATTTTTGGCCCAATGGTTAACTGTGAGCAACATAAATATAAAAGATTTAAGCCTTAAGGGTTAGGCTCGTCATTTGTACAATTTATGGTTCTGCAAAACTATGTTATAATACTAAAATAAATTCTTTTATAGTATTACTGTAAGTATTGACTTCTTAAATTATAAATACAGGTAGGGTTATACCCTTCTACCAAAATCATATCTGTTAATTCTATTTTCTTGCATTGTGCAGGTTGTGTTATAATTCTGTAATTCATTTTAATGTAACAGAGTTGAGTAAATAAAATACTTTCTAATTTATCGTTTAATAAATTTGTTATTAAGTTCTTAATATAGGCTTATGCCCTGACTTCTACTCATTGGAAAAACATAAATGCAAGTATAAACTTTTCCAAACTAGAAAAACTTGTTGTATTCTTACTAGATAATACTATTGTCTTGTAATAAGGTTTAATTACTTTCTGAGTATAAACAAACTAAGTTTTAACTGTATATAAAAAGAATATACTATTTATATGTTATTTGTTTATACAGTAAAAACATAGATACATTATTAGTGATATTATAATATCATTACTTATTCTCAATGTTACATGATTATTGTTTTATTGTTATTTACCCAATGTTTGTTTTGGGTTCTTTATTTAGTTATAAGCTTAAATATTTCTGTACATTACTTAATAAATATTAAAGTATACTTTTCTATACATAACCATATAAATTTCTGTAAATATTATAACATTTATCTATCATAATAGATAATAACAATAACAGTTTGAAATATGTTTAAACTTCTCTAAAATAAAAGAGTATACAGTAATCTGGTTAAATGCATTCTCAGATATAATGCAGGCCATTACTATTAGAATTTAACAGTAACATCAATTAGTTAAGTAACAGATAAATAATTATGTCTTCTGTCGGTAATGTTTTTATTATAACTCTATAAGGTTTAATCCTTATAAAGAAAAATAGAAGAAAACAATCATAATATAAACTACAATTATTCTTAGTCTATCTTTTCATTTTTACAGCTAGTATTTCCAGAATAACAGAGGTACAGTACTAGAATAATTTCTAAGACTATAGAAAGATAACTTATCATTTTATAAAAACACTTAAAGTAACTACAAGTAGAATAGGAAACTCGGTTCAGAAGAATACTTCTCAACACCGGGATACCGTGCTGGAGTACGGTCTGGTGATACCAAATGTGGAAAAACACAAAAATTACTAACAGATTTACATACAGAGATTCTGAGTTACTAACTTTACTGAAAACTAACCAGCTACTCAAACATATAAATAAACATAACATACATCCATTCATACTCAATAATCAAAAAAAAACAAATGGCAGAACCTGTTTTTCAGCTGTGGACAACAACAGCAATAGGAGGCTGTTCCTCCCTACCAACTCCTGGAGAGCGCTCAAACAGCGTCTTCTCAGGACCCCCGAGCTTGCTCTGTCTCCCTGGCTGGAACTAGGGTGTAGCAATTCAGATACCAGTCTTCAACTCAGTATTACTCAGAACTATCAGTCAGTTCTATCAGCCCAAATAGCTGTAATCAGAATCAAGTTACTGCAGCAATCCACTCAAAAACACTTCCTTACTGTTTTCCCTTTTTCCTCAATGAAATTCCTGAATAACATTCACCTGAATGAATTCTTTTCTGGAATAAAATCTGAGCAGCCTGAGCTCTCTTCATTGAGTACTTTTTAAAGATTGCCTAGGTCTTAGTTGGGTTAACTGTCATTTAATGAGCCACCTGCTCAGATTCCACTTTCTTGGGGAATCATGACCCCAAATATAGGGAAGTTGCCACCTGCAACTTAGGAAGTGTTTGAGGATGCTGCCACTTGTCTTTTGCCTTTCCACCTAGTTCCATCCACCAGTTTGACCAGTAACCTCTTTTAACAGCTCTCCCATGCTGTTGTCTCCATAATTTATTTATTAATAATAAAATATTCTGAATTACACTCCATAACTGTTGACTCTGCTGAGTCATCAATCCCTACTTAGGATTAAGTTTAACATAATGTCTCAGAAATAAAATAAAACAAATTACATAATTTTACAAAATTGGGGTATGTGACAAGTCCCACGTATGCAAAGCTAAAAAAGGCGTTATATGGACTCAAGCAAGCACCTCGTGCTTGGTATGGACGGATAGACGGATTCCTGGTGAGTCTAGGATTCACCAAGAGTGATGCAAACCCTAGCCTTTACTACAAGGTTGTGAGTGATGAGCCACTGATTTTGGTACTATATGTTGATGACTTGTTTCTTACCAGAAATGAGAAACTTATCTTATGGTGTAAGAAGAAACTTGCCTCTGAGCTTGAAATGAAGGATCTTGGATTGATGCACTACTTGGGATTAGAAATATGGCAGAGGCAGAAAGAGATTGTTCTAGGACAAGGAAAATACACCATAGATATACTAAAGAGATTCGGAATGTTGTATTGCAAGTCCATAGCTACTCCAATGGATGCAAACTTGAAGAAGCTGAGAGATTCTGCTTCAGATTCAAATTTGATTGATCCCACTTGTATCACCAGTTGATTGGGTCCTTGATGTATCTGACGAACACCAGACCAGACATTTGTTTTGCTATGAATGCTCTCAGTCAATTCATGTGCGAACCGAGGCAGATTCACTGGATTGCTGCAAAACATGTGCTCAAATACTTATGTGGCACTGTGGGATATGGTCTACGATATGATTCAGAATGTGACTTGAAATTGCAAGGGTTTACAGACTCAGATTGGGCCGAATGCTCTACTGATAGGAAGAGTACTTCAGGATGTTGTTTCAGTCTGGGTTCTGCAGTTATTTCTAGGTGCAGTAGGAAGCAGAACTCAGTAGCTCTCAGTACTGCAAAGGTCGAGTATATGGATGCTAGTTCAACAACCCAAGAAGCAGTTTGGCTTCGTAAACTTCTTGCAAGATTATTTGGCCAGATTCTAGAGCCATCTGTGATTCACTATGATAACCAGAGCTGTGTGCAGATGTCAGTGAATCTTGTATTGCATGACAAGTCGAAGCGCATAGAAATTCCGTATCACTTCATACACGATATGGTGTAGAAAGATGCAGTCGAGCTACAGTATATTCTGACAGATGACCAGACTGTAGATGTTCTCACCAAACCTCTTCCTAAGGTGAAGTTTAAATACTTTCGCGGAAGACTTTGAGTAGAAGATAACTCATCCCTCCTTGAGAGGGAGAGATGACTGAGAGACACTTATCATACCTTTTCCCAGGTACCTCTGCTCGTCCAGGTTCTCATCCAGGTATGGGAGAATTCCCATCGGCAGATGAGACGGACAGGTAGTAGATGGTCGGGTTCACACAGGTGCCTCTGCTCGTCCAGGTACTCAGCTAGGTATGGAAGAAATCCCATCGACAGATGAGTCGAACAGGTAGAAAATGGTCGTGTGCTTGCACAGGCACCTCTACTCATTCAGGTTCTTAGCCAGGTATGGGAGTACCCCATCAGCAGATGAGACGAACAGGTAGTAGATGGTCGTGCATGTGTGCTCATCTAGGATCTCTAGCCAGGTAAGGAAATATTCCATTGGTAATAGAGACGAATAGGTAGCAGAATATTTTCTCTCAGACATTCGGATAGAACAAATTCATAAAGATAACCTTCAGTACGATTAGAGATGATAGAGACAGTATAGATGGAAAGATGAAACCCAGATGATCGTGATGTTGATGAAGACCGAAGAATACCTTCCTTGTTGAGAGGGAGTGTTGGAGTTTGTGCAACTTCAGAAGTTATTCTTACTGTCCTCCTTCGAGAGTTGAAGTTGTTGTAATTATTCATACAAACCCTAGAAAGAACAATGTAAGCCTTGGAGTGAAAAGCCAGCAATAAAAGAATAAAATATAAAATTATATTGCTCCCCAAAGTGAAGTCGGCCCCAATTAAACTCTAGGTGGGAAAACAGTATCAATAGGAGGCACCCCTACTCATTATTTCACACAGCAGCTCAGAGTAGTGCGCAGTTTTATGGGAAAGAGAGAAGTTTGCATACACTGCAGAAGAAGGTTGTTTTCAGGGTTTCAATCTTTGGAAAGCATTTCCATATTTTTCTTTTCTTTCTTCATTGTACTCTGATCTCATAATTATTATCTCTGGACGAAGGTTGTTGGGTTTTCTCCCATTTGGATATCCCAGGTGAAAAATACTTGTGTTATGGGTCTGTGCTTTGTCTATCTTCTAGTGATCCTATTGATAAATGCAATTAAGATATACTGCTATAATCTTAAGAAAATCTAACATACAGGGTTTACATCCCAGGATCGAGGCAAATTAAAGTCAGCAGAGATGTCTCCTTCAAAGAAGAGATGGCCTTCACAAAGGCCAAAGGATTAGATATGTGTTAATTTTGTACCTAGGAAAGTGTTCCCCTAAGTAACTTTAGCCTTAGTCACTTAAAAGGGGAAATAAAGTGACCCTTGCATTAAAAATAACTTAAGTGGACCATTTAATGAGACTTTAGATATTAGAGTCTAAGTTCGATAAATTTAAGTGGGTGAGAGAAATTAAATGGAGCATTTATTCTCATCCCTAGATCTAATCTAATCTCAGCCATTGGATTAGATGCTTCCTCACCTACCTAGGGTTTCAAACAAAAGCAAGGGAAAAGGCACTTTCACTATTCTTGAGAGAAGCATGAAGAAGAGAGAGCTGAAGAGAGAGGGCACAAATTTCGAGGCACCCTGTTAAAGTGATTTTAGTGGGAACAAAAATCAAGACTGCCTTTATTGCTTGCACAGATCTCGAGGAGTGTACAGCTACATTTATTGCAGGCACAAATCTCGCGGAGTGTACAGCTGCATTTATTGCAAGCACAAAAATCAAGGAGAGTACGGATTTGGGCACGTCTCAAGGTCAAACTTTGGCACATAAATCGAGGGAAAGGATAGCACAGTTCCCGAGGCAACATGCATGTTTTCCAGGTCATACAGAAGCATTTAAGGTTGTTCATACAGTATAGATTTGTTGCTGTTTAGGCACAGAAATCGAGGGCAGAAATATTTATTTCTGCACAAAAATAGAGGCCGAGTTTTTGCTGTTATTTTGGCATTGTTTTCAAGAAGAAGCTTGCACAGAAATCGAGGCAACATTAGCACAAAAAACGAGGTAGCCTGCTGGGTTGAGATAAGTTATTTTTTCACTGTAAAAAGACTGTCTGATTTTTTCCTGAAGAAATAAGAAAACTCTCTCTCTCTTTCTCTGACTGGTTTTCCCCTTGTGGGTTTTTCAAGGGCCATTGGCCAAAAATTTCTGAGTACTGTGTGTTGAATGGCGTGCATTTTATTTATTTTCTGTCAGTAAAAGATTGAAGTTACAACAGTGTTTTAAATCTGAAAATTAATGTCCATTTCCAGTCCTATAAATTTTCTGAGTTTGGCAATAAACTGAGACATTTTTCCTTATAAACCAGAGGCTGAAAACTTGTGAAAAATCTACAATATGGAGATTGATGATAAGGAGTTGATAGTTCCAAAGGAGATGATGTCATCTCCCCCTCGAGCAGTTCAGAGGGAGTCAGCTAAGAAAGTTGAGCCAATCGATCCCATTGATCCAATAGAGCTAATTGATGTTCCCAGAGACGTTACAGTGGGTCGGAAGAGGCCTAGATGGGCACAACAAACATTACATGATGCAAAGGGGCATGGAACTCCCCATGGTACTTTCTGAGAGAGCAAAAGAACTCATATAGATTCTCGAGCTATGTAGCATTGATGAGACACATCATTGACCCAAAGCCCACCAATTATGAGGAGGCTTCCAGCCAGCAAGTTTGGAAGGATGCCGTTATGGAAGAATATCAATCCATCATGAAGAATGATGAGTGGGAAGTTGTGCCGAGACCTAAGGGGAAGTCAATGGTGACTTCCAAGTGGATATACCAAATCAAGCATGGAGCAGATGGCATCATTGAGAAACACAAGGCTAGATTTGTGGCCAAAGGATTCTCTCAGAAAGGAAGTTGATTATAATGAGACATTTGCTCTTATGGCTCGATACACTTCTATTAGGACAATTATTGCCATTGCTTCAACTATGGGATGGCAATTGCATCAGATGGATGTTAAAACTGCCTTCCTCAATGGTGTGATCGAGGAAGAGGCATATATCGAGCAGTCAGAGGAATTTGTTGTTGGAATATCTTTCAGAGTGGTGTGTTCAGGACTAGTTGATGGTGGCTAGTACTCAGCCTTAAAGTTTTAGTGTATTGTCATTGATGGCAATCTTCTATAAAGAGAAGGGGAACTGATGTCAAATGGATGTGGCAATCTACTGAAAAAGAGGCAGGCACGCAAGCCAAGATGTTGCCATTCTGTCAAACTTTGCAGCACATGGAACGAATGGACTTTATTAACAGCAGCAACGGCGAGCTTCAGACAGACAACGAGGTCCGCGAGATCATTAGATCTATCGACGTCGGAAACTCTTTGAATCGGATGGTTAGCGTATTACGCAGCCGCAACGGCAGAAGACGGAAAGACTATGGGCTCCGCGACAAACAAAACATATCGGCGAGCGGAAAAACAAAAGACTACGGAAGAATAGTCCTATTCACAGCCGCAACGATGGAAGACGGAAAGACTATGGGCTCCGCGGCAAACAAAACATATCGACGAGCGGAAGAACAAAAGACTACGGGAGAATAGTCCTATTCACAGCCGCAACGACGGAAGACCATCAGACTGCGAGTTCCGCGGTCAGCATAAAACATTGACAAAAAGAAAATTTATATGGCGGGTGGTTAGCTTATTGAGGAGCCGCAACGGCAGAGAATGAAAGAACAAAACATTCCGACGCGAAACCAAACAATCAGCCGACTAAGGCAAATGCATCGGAGAAGAATATCAAGATTGAAGCTGATTTTCTTTCCACAACGGCGGGAGAATAAGCAAATTATCTTCTGATTTAAACATTTAAAACGCATTCAAGCAATTGATGACTATTCACGGAATGCAGAGAGTCAGATAAGCTGGGTATTCGAAGGACTTAAGTGGTTTTCAGTTAGAGATTTTTAAAATCTATGGCATTCATGGAATGTGAATCGTTTTTGCACAGATCAGCATTCAAGAAGTTGAGAGTCTTGACAGTTAAAAATCTATTAACTGTTTTGCAATTAGATGGTACATGAAGAGTCTGTAACAGTTTCTGTAATGAACGGAGAGAATGTGAATCGACTGAATAATATATATATATTGTAGCAAGCAGAAAAATGATGTGAGAGTTGTTTGAGGAGGGTAACGATGTTGTAAAATGATACTGAAATAAGCAGAGCAGCAGAGCAGAGGGACAGATGAATGTGCTGAACAGTTGAACAGAACAGAGGAGCAGAGAGCCGATGTTGAACAGAGCAGAGTGGTTTGGTAAGCAGAGACATATCTGTATTGTTGCATTTTGATTCTATTGGAAAGTCTAACAAATAAGGGAGGTAGGGAGGTGCTAGGGGAGACTTTATGTCTCTGTCTGCAAGTGGGTGCCTGTAGAAATTGAAGATTGGTGTCTTCACCCAGTTGGTGCTGGGTTAAACTGGAAGTCGGTGCTTCCACCCGGTTGGTGCTAGGTTACAGTGAGAGTTGGTGCTCTCAGCAAGTTGGTGCTTGCATTCAGAGGTTGCAGCCTCTTTGAGTCGGTGCTCAAATAAGAAGTAATGTACACCCATTGAAGCCTTTGACATCATAAGAAGAAGAGGTTTTTCCCTTATGGGTTTACTCGTGAAAATATCTGTGTATCATATATGTGATTAAATGTTGTAATTGAATGCTGTGTTTTATGCTATCTGCTCTTATGT
>LPNX011127236.1:693984-820523 GCA_001517045.1 Pseudotsuga menziesii | reverse complement strand
TTTGAGCACATACACTCGGCATTCACACACACACTTATGTCTTGGCCAACTTGTCTCTGAACTATACATCTGTTATTTGAATCAATATCTACTATCAAGATTTAATATTTTCTCTATTACAGTAATTTGTATAATATATATATATATATATATATATTTTAATATTATATATAATGTGTCCTCCGTCTCCTGATTCCGGGGGTCGTCGTGTCCGTGTCGGATACTCGTTTTTCCGTGTCCTCCGTGTCCCGTGTCTTCGTGTCAGGTGACTTAGATCTGAACAGTCTCATATTGCTCTTCTCTCTACAATTGAGCCCCAATGTTTTAATGAAGCCAGCAAAGACAAAGACTGGGTAGCAGCCATGAATGAAGAGCTGGACCAGATTGAAAAGAATAGCACTTGGGAACTTGTTCCTAGGCCATCAGACAAGAATGTGATTGGATCCAAATGGGTATATAAGAATAAATTAAATGAACAGGGACAGATTGTAAGGAATAAAGCAAGACTGGTTTGCAAAGGTTATGCTCAGATTGAAGGACAAGACTTCGATGAAACATTTGCTCCAGTGGCAAGAATGGAGGCTATCAGAATGTTTCTAGCCTATGCTTGTTACAAACGATTTAGAGAATACCAGATGGATGTCAAGTCAGCATTTCTCAATGGAAATTTAGAAGAAGAAGTGTATGTGGAGCAACCTGAAGGCTTTTTACTCACAGATAAATCTGACTATGTATGCAGGCTGAAAAAGGCTTTGTATGGGTTGAAGCAAGCACCTAGAGCCTGGTATGCCAGACTGAACAAATATCTACAAGACAAAGGCTTCAAGAAAGGGTCTGTGGACAGCAATTTATATATCAAAACTGAAGGTGATGACTTACTGAGCGTATTGGTTTATGTTGATGATATCATCTTTGGCTGAACTAATAATCTTTCCGTTCAGTGGTTTGCTAACTCTATGAAATCTGAGTTCGAAATGTCAATGATTGGTGAGCTGTCCTATTTCCTTGGTCTTCAAATCTGTCAGAAGACTGAAGGTATGTTTCTTTCTCAAGAAAAGTATCTAAAGGAGATGTTAAAGAAGTTTCGAATGGAAGATTCCACACCTGTGAGTACACACATGGTCAGTGGCTGCAAGTTGAGCAAAGATGATTCTTCACCTGAAGTGGATCAAAAGATGTACAGGTCTATGATAGGAAGCCTGTTATATATTACTGCATCAAGACCTGATATCATGCATGCTGTTGGGATGGTAGGAAGGTTTCAAGCTGCTCCTAAACAGAGTCATCTACTAGCTATGAAAAGTATATTCAAATATCTGAAAGGTACGCTCTCTTATGGTCTGTGGTATCCCAGAAATCAGAACTTTCAGCTAATAACATATTCAGATGCAAATTGGGCTAATTGTGTAGATGAAAGAAAAAGTACAAGTGGCGGAGCATTCTTCTTAGGAGAGTCTTTGGTTGCGTGGCTAAGTAAAAAGCAAAGTTCCATTTCTTTATCCACTACTGAGGCAGAGTACATAGCTGCTGCTACTTGCTGTACTCAAATTTTATGGATGGTTCAATATCTTGCTGACCTAGACGTAAAGTATTCTGAGCCTATTCCCATTCACTGTGACAATACTAGTGCTATCAGTGTTTCCAAGAACCCTGTTCTTCATTCCAAAACTAAACACATTCCCATAAAGTACCATTTCTTGCGCGAACAAGTGGCTACTCAAGCGGTGTTGTTGCGTTATATTCCTTCTACCGAACAGATTGCTGAAATTTTTACTAAGCCTTTACCCACAGCTCAGTTTGAATATCTGCGTCAGAAACTGGGTGTTCAGTCCTTGTCTCAGTAGCTCATGCATTGTGTTAGGGGGAGTCTGTGCTTATTGTATATCTTATTTCTGTTTATAGCATGGAATGGTAGTTCGTTTTCTTAGTGCATCTTGTCAGGGGGAGACTAGTCATCAGACATACCGTATCTACCCAAGTTTATCCTTTGCCCTTGATGACAAAAGGGGAGAAATGTGACTAGTTGAATGAGATATTGCCATCAATGTCAAAGGGGGAGATTGTTGGAATATCTTTCAGAGTGGTGTGTTCAGGACTAGTTGATGGTGGCTAGTACTCAGTCTTAAAGTTTTAGTGTATTGTCATTGATGGCAATCTTCTATAAATAGAAGGGGAACTGATGTCAAATGGATGTGGCAATCTACTGAAAAAGAGGCAGGCACGCAGGCCAAGATGTTGCCATTCTGTCAAACTTTGCAGCACATGGAACGAATGGAACGAATGGACTTTATTAACAGCAGCAATGGCGAGCTTCAGACAGACAACGAGGTCCGCGAGATCATTAGATCTATCGGCGTCGGAAACTCTTTGAATCGGATGGTTAGCGTATTACGCAGCCACAACGGCGAAAGACGGAAAGACTATGGGCTCCGCGGCAAACAAAACATATCGGCGAGCGGAAGAACAAAAGACTACGGAAGAATAGTCCTATTCACAGCCGCAACGGCGGAAGACGAAAAGACTATGGGCTCCGCGGCAAACAAAACATATCGGCGAGCGGAAGAACGAAAGACTACGGGAGAATAGTCCTATTCACAGCCGCAACGGCGGAAGACCATCAGACTGCAAGTTCCGCGGTCAGCATAAAACATTGACAAAAAGAAAATTTATATGGCGGGTGGTTAGCTCGTTGAGGAGCCGCAACGGCGGAGAATGAAAGAACAAAACGTTCCGACGCGAAACCAAACAATCAGCCGACTAAGGCAAATGCATCGGAGAAGAATATCAAGACTGAAGCTGATTTTCTTTCCACGACGGCGGGAGAATAAGCAAATTATCTTCTGATTTAAACATTTAAAACGCATTCAAGCAATTGATGACTATTTGCGGAATGCAAAGAGTCAAATAAGCTGGGTATTCGAAGGACTTAAGTGGTTTTCAGTTAGAGATTTTTAAAATCTATGGCATTCATGGAATGTGAATCGTTTTTGCACAGATCAGCATTCAAGACGTTGAGAGTCTTGACAGTTAAAAATCTATTAACTGTTTTGCAATTAGAGGGTACATGAAGAGTCTGTAACAGTTTCTGTAATGAACGGAGAGAATGTGAATCGACTGAATAATATATATATATATATATATATATATTGTAGCAAGCAGAAAAATGATGTGAGAGCTGTTTGAGGAGGGTAACGGTGCTGTAAAATGATACTGAAATAAGCAGAGCAGCAGAGCAGAGGGACAGATGAATGTTTTGAACAGTTGAACAGAACAGAGAAGCAAAGAGCCGATGTTGAACAGAGCAGAGTGGTTTGGTAAGCAGAGACATATCTGTATTGTTGCATTTTGATTCTATTGGAAAGTCTAACAAATAAGGGAGGTAGGGAGGTGCTAGGGGAGACTTTATGTCTATGTCTGCAAGTGGGTGCTTGTAGAAATTGAAGATTGGTGTCTTCACCCAGTCGGTGCTGGGTTAAACTGGAAGTTGGTGCTGGGTTACAGTGAGAGTTGGTGCTTGCATTCAGAGGTTGCAACCTCTTTGAGTCGGTGCTCAAATAAGAAGTAATGTACACCCATTGAAGCCTTTGACATCATAAGAAGAAGAGGTTTTTCCCTTATGGGTTTCCTCGTGAAAATATCTGTGTATCATATATGTGATTAAATGTTGTAATTGAATGCTGTGTTTTATGCTATTTGCTCTTATGTCTATAACTCTGAATTCATAGCAAAGATTGACTGCCATAAAGTTTATTGATTCTAAGTTAAAAGAAGTGTTTTTGGGTGAAAAATCTTAACTAACTGATTCACCCCCCCCCCTCTCAGTTAGTTTATACCTGTAACATTTGTGGTCCATGAGAAGGAGTCCCACCTATGCAGGCTGAAAAAGGTCTTATATGGACTCATGCAAGCATCACATGCTTGGTATGATCAATTTGATGGATACTTGGTGAGTTTGGGATTCACTACGAGTGATGTAGATCCTAGCCTTTACTACAAGGCTATGGACGGTGAGCCAGTGATTTTGGTACTCTATGTTGATGATTTGTTTTGCACCGGAGATGAGAAACTTTTTGTATGGTATAAGGAGAAGTTAGCCTCTAAGCTTGAAATGAACAATCTTGGATTGATGCATTACTTCCTGGGATTAGAAGTAAGGCAGAGGCATGACAAGATTTGCCTGAGTCAAGGAAAATACACCATTGACATACAAAGGAGATTTGGTATGTTGGACTGTAAGTCCATGGCCGCACCGACGAAGGCGAATCTGAAGAAGCTAAGAGATTCTGCTTCTGATTCAGATTTGATTGACTCCACTATGTATCGCCAACTGATTGGATCATCGCTGTATTTGGTCAACATTAGACCAGATATTTGTTTTGCAATGGGTTCCCCTAGCCAATTTATGTGTGAGCCAAGACAGATACATTGGGTTGCTGCAAAACATTTGTTGAGATATTTACGTGGCACTATGGGATATGACCTGAGATATGCTTCAAGTCGTGACTTGAGATTGAAGGATTTTTCGATTCTAATTGGGTTGGGAGTGTTGTGGATAGGAAGAGAACCTCCGAGTGTTTCTTCAATTTGGGATCTGCCGTGATTTCATAGTGCAGCAGGAAGCAGACCTCGGTACTACAGAGGCCAAGTATATTTCCATATGTATTGCAGCTCGAAAAGTTGTGTGGCTTCAAAAAATCCGTGTGATATTATATGGACAGACTCTAGAGCCAACAATGATTCACTGTGACAGCCAGAGTTGTGTGCAGCTATCAATGAATCTAGTATTCCATGACAAGTCGAAACATATCGAGATCCAGTATCACTATTCGTGATATGGTGCAGAGAGGTGCGATCGAGTTACAGTATATCCCAACAGATGACCAAACTACAGACATTCTTACCAAGCCGCTTCCAAGGATAAAGTTTGCATAATTTTGTAAACGCCTTAGTGTGATAGAGAATGTATCCCTCGTTGAGAGGGAAGGTTGACTTTACTTCTTTACAATCTGAGATGGAGTGGGGAGGTTGGATCCATGATTATACCCCTCATTGAGATGAAAGGATGACTTGAATCCTAGACACCCTAAAATGGGGTGGGGGGATTGGCCCTTGATGAGTAGTGTTGATGCATCGAGCAGGTGTTACCCCAGTTAGGGGTGAATGGCTCTAGGTGGGACAAAAGCTTCTCCCAGTCATCTTGAGATGGATGGGGAGATTGGTCCCTAGTTGCACACACTATCTTCCTAGAGGTTGATGCATTGAGCAAGTATTCCTCCAGTTAAGGGTGAATGGCTCTGGGCAAGACAAAAGCTTCTCCCAGTCATCCTGAGATGAGATGCGGAGATTGGTCCCTAGTTGTTGCACACACTATCCTTCTAGAGGTTGAGCATCGGGCATTCCTTCAGTGTTGGCTTTTGTGACTTGGCTAGAAGTGAATGACCCTAGGTGGGACAGAAGCTTCTCCCGATCATCCTGAGATGGGATGGGGAGATTGGTCCCTAGTTGCTCATAGGGCAATTCCTTGTCCCAAACACTCTCTGATGGAGAGGGGAGATAAGAGTTCGGTGTGGACTCTTTGTCCTGTGTGGACTGATATGAGTTCTGTGTGGACTCCTGAGTTCTGAGTGAACTCCTGGTGCATGTTCCCGATGGACTGGGTTGAGCTGAGGCACGATGACCTAGTGCATGTTCCCCGACAGACTGGGTTGAATTAAGGCACCTTTCCGATGGACTAGGTGGTGTTGATACATGCAAACACTTCTTGACGGACTGAGATTGTGTCAAAAAACCTTCCTTATGATATAGAGATGTTCGAGACAGTTATGATGTACAAATGAGATCTAGATGTGTGATGTTGATGACGCCTCCCTAGCTAAAAGGGAGTGTTGTGGTAGCTACGTGAGGCACGTCCTCACAAGTCGAACCGAATAAAGAACACAAGTCGGACTAGAAGAAGATTCTAGAAAACAAATCCACCCTAGTGAAAGAGGCAAGTCGGCCCAAATGAAAAATAAATTTCCCAGCAACAAAGTATAAATAGAAGGTGCCTCACTTCATTTTCACATCAAACACTCAAGCAAGTTCGCTCGAGAAGAGGAAGAAGTTTGCTACAGCTAGTGGAAGAATGTTTATGGGGTTCTCCATCTTTGGAGAAGTTTCTCTTTGCGTTCTTAGGGTTTATGCTACTGTTATCTAGACGTACATTGATCTCTGAATATTTTATCTCTATTGGAAGGCGTGAGCTCGGGGGAGCCAAATAGTTTTTGTTAAACGAGCTCTACATGTTGTTTTTGTGCTTTGTCATTCTTTTAGTAATCCTATTGTTGTTATGCTGCTATCTTCATAAATTCTAACAAGAACCATTCGAAAAAGGGATGTGTGCTCAAGAGAGCACTCCAAATTGGCAGAGGCTTTGGGATGACTGTGTTACCAGCTAAGTTGTACTTAGTTAGACTTTCAAGCAAGTGAGAAAAGTTTGAACATGTCATATGTTCATGATCCATAAACGGTAGGCCTATGGCCTGTCCATTTTACCAACACAGATACTTCTACAGAAATTAAATGCTTCCTTTGCAATGAAAATTGGGTTGGCCAGTTAATCAAAACTACAGTCATAAAAAAAACATTTTTATTCATCCTCCAACAATTTGATATGATCAGAAAACGTTTTATTCGTCTACAGCAGTTTAATATGCACCTAGTGACAGAAGAAATATGTCTGGCACTAATTAAAAACACCCAGCAACTACCAAAACTATCTAGGCCTCCATAAATTCGCCCCAACACTTGTAAATTCGTCGTGGGCTATGAAATAAATACCCTAGGCACTGCAGATTCGCCCCAGGCAATGTAAATTCATCCCAAGCAATGAAATAAGTACTCTAGGCTCTGCAAATTCGCCCCAGGCAATATAAATTCACCCCAGGCAATGAAATAAATATCCCAGGCACTGCAAATTCGCCCCACGCAATGTAAATTTGCCCTAGGCAATCAAATTAATACCTCAAGGACTGCCAAAACGCCCCAAGCAATGTAAATTCACCCCATACAATCAAATAAATACTCCAAGGACTGCAAATTCGCCCTGGGCAATTAAATAAATACCCAACATTGTTTTAAAACGCCCCATGCATCAATAGAAATGCTCATGCATCATTGAACACATCCAGGCATGAC
This sequence comes from Pseudotsuga menziesii, assembly GCA_001517045.1. Classification (NCBI taxonomy): domain Eukaryota; kingdom Viridiplantae; phylum Streptophyta; class Pinopsida; order Pinales; family Pinaceae; genus Pseudotsuga; species Pseudotsuga menziesii. The sequence goes on along the minus strand of LPNX011127236.1, from coordinate 813,347 downwards.
TAAAAATGCCCCAGCGTATATAAATTCGCCCAACACTTTATGTATCATGCCAACATTTAATTCTTCAAATGATTAATGTGCATGATCAAGTAATAGCATTGTATATGCAGTGGTATCTATTGTCATTTATCAATTACTTAAACAAAGACCAACAAATTCATATGCCTGAAATTGCATTTGCATTTAATAACGAGACAATAATTGAAACAACCACAAAGAATTTAGATGCCCAATAAACACACAGATTTTCTTACCCTTGCAACGCAAATGGAAAAACCAACATTCATGGGGAGTTATAATTGCTCAGAAATTTATTACAAGAGTGAGTTATGCACTCTCAGATGAGATTTTGTTGCATTGTTACTCGCTAGCAATATTACAGATGCCATGGCTCAGACAACCTTTTGCTCATGCATGGAAATGCACAATAACTCCTTCATCCATCAATTTTCGACTAGGCTACCTCTTGATCTTTCTTCTCTTACAATGCCCTTATGCTTCCCAGGCTTCAGTTCTCCCTCTGGTTCCCTCCATTCATCAAGCCAACACTCTTTAATAGAGCTGGTTGGAATGCCAACTATCAAGGTGATTCATTTCACCTTCTTGAGGCCTTTTGGCCCTTCATTTTCAATCTCAAGATTGAAAATAATTTTGCCAAGAATAAATTTTTATTGCAATTTTTTATGAGGATCCATTTCAGATCAGTTCATCATCATTGTTATGAAGTCCATCAGGCCTTTCATGGCCCTTTTTTCGTTTAATCACATGTTCATACCCTGAGGGGATTTGTAACAAAGTGTCGTAGCATGGTGACTTTTTTGTAGAAGACTTGGCTTTCCTAAGACTTAGACATCACTCTGGGTATTCCAAACTATTTTTTCCTTGTTAATTATACTTTGCTTTTAAGCAAGGTATATTTTTTGAGTTTTTCACCTGCTCCTCCAAAGTTGGAATGCTTATCGTGGTGGCTAGGCCTTAAGAGGTTGTTAAAGTCTAGGTGTCAATGTATATTACCATGATAGGTACTTTTTTAGATTCATATAAACATGTGCTAGGTCCCCCTAGCTAGGTTTATTTTTGTTTTCCACAAAAAATCAATTTTCTCGTAAAAACAGAGAATTTTTTAATGTTTTTAATGTAAAAATTAAGTCATGAAAGTGTGGTTAGGAGGAAGAATTTTTCATGGGGGTGTTTGTTTCTAACTCAAAGCACCCACTTAACCCCTATTCCCACTTTTCAGAGAAAAAATTGAATTATTTCTCATCAAAAAGTATTTTCTCTCAAAAATGGCCAAAAAGACATAATAAAGCCATTTTTTGCATTCCTAAATCAATGGAAACATACCGCGGACAAAATCTCAAAAGCGGCTCAGTTAACTAGTGATCAAATCAAGTTAAGTGGAGATGATTGGCATCAAATCTTTCAAGGTTGAGTTATCCCACAAAAAGGGGGAGCGCATATCTCCATTAGAAGCCAAGCTTTTGAGAGGTGGCGACTTGGATAAGAGAGGGCACCTACCTCATGAGAGGTTGCATCCATCTCTTCACTCTAGGTCTCAATCAATCCCTCGATTTACTCTTACAACTCACCCTTCATTCCCACACTTGGCATGCGCCCCTCTCTTGGCCAATTCACCCTCTAGGACTTAGTTTTGCTATAAAAGCAAGTACTCTCACCTCATTCAAACTAGTTGGAGTTCTTGGGTGAAGATCTTGCTGTTGTAATTCTAACGTATTTTTCTTGAGAATAAAGAGACTTTGGAGGTCATTCTTGTGTGGTGCCATTGATGAGTGGATGAAATATCTTCGTGTTTCATGGAAGTAACTTGTATCTGAGCTATTTGTATTTCAGTGCATCAAATCTAGCTTATTAGAAAGATTGTTGTCAATTTATAAGAAAGATTAATTAGTTTGTTTACCATCTTAGTCTTTTATGCATGTATGGTTAGAGAGCTTACTAGAATGTTTCATTTGTTTATGTGCATTTTATATTGATCTGTTGTTAAAGAAATGTAACTTCGGAAGATATTCTATTGTATTTTTATTGTACTATTATTATTCCTCCTTCGAGAGATGTCCCTGATGCAATTGGTCAAGTAAAAGTCTTCAAGTAAGACCTTCGTTGTAAGTCCGGTCAATAGTACCCACAAGAATATTATATAAATGTTATTTTGAGTCTCCCTAAGGTAAGTCGGCTTTGTTTTAGAGCAACAGGCCGACCTAGTTAAGTTAAGATGTCACTCACATGATGAGTATAAATAGGTGAGGTGCCCCCCTCATTTAGACATATCTCACTCAAGCAAGTGTGCAAGAGAGAGAGTGAAGTTCGCTGGAGAGAGGAAGTTGTTAGTCTTGTTCTTGGGGTTGTTCAATGTATTTGGTCGAATTCTATACTGAGGAAGTTCTACTGGGTTTTCTCCCCCAACAGGGTTTCCAGGTTAAATTCTATGTTCTTTTGTATTGTTGCGCTTGTCTTTCTTCCAATGATCCTATTGCATATGGTTATGATGTTATGATGTTAAATGTTTAAAGTCCATGTATAACCATCAAATCTCTTACATGGTACCAGAGCTACTCTGAAAGAAGTCTTCGTGCAACCGTAACACTGCTACTACTGCACCTGTCAAAGATTAGGCCTTCATACTTGAAACCCTAGAAGGAAAAATCTAGTCATCACGAAACTTTCGCTACAACTCTCATTTGGTTAAGGTCCGGGAGCTAAAACTTGGACATGTCAAATATGAAATGTTGATGTACCTTGTGTGCGAGTTTCAACCTCAGATTCGTTGTACTTTATGAGATATGATCCTTGCAAAACAGGGTTCCCGCCTCTTCCAGAATCCAGTTTTCAACAGGTGACCTAGGGAGAAATGTTATATCTCGAGCTAGGAAGATCCAAATCGAATTTCATAAGATGTTCCAGAAAGGACACAGACTGTAGTTTTTTTGGTTCGAGTTTCACAACCCGAGGTCGAAACAGTGACACGTGGTTGTTTGTACAAGCTCGCTATACCGAACCAGTCCATAAACAGGTCACCTTGGGAAACTTAGCATAAGTTCCACTTGTTGAATCCAATCTTGCTCTAACCTATGGGGTTGGACAGAGGACAGACGATACTACCTCGGGATGATGTTTCAGACTTTGATGAGCAAAAATTTTGGAAATACATCAGAGTTAAGACCGGACAATTCAACAGAAGAAATTGGAGAAACTAGGACATCAGATATTTTGCATTTTTGTCCACACGTTCGGGAAAAGGAGTACACTGGTCAACTCGCCTTGAGGAGGCGCATCTTTCTATCCAATTAGATTTGCAAGTCACTAAGGTTGAAAAATTAGGGTTTCTCTGTCAAACCCTAGGTCCACCAAAAGCAGTTTTCCCAAAAAGATTTGGAGCAAGCATCGAGTTGAAGCACTCTCATTGGAGAAGTTGCAGATTTAGAGGGAGATGAAGACAAGGCAAAGCACAAGAAAAACTTTGTCAAATCCAAGAGGAGTATTACTCAAGGGTGTGAAAATGCAAATGTCAGAAAGCAATCAATCTTACTTCACAAGGGTCTCCTAGATCAAGGAACAAGCTGGAAGCTCTTGGAGACAATTTCGAAGAAGCAAGAGTGGCGATGACTTCATTGAATGGTCTCCCAAGATCATGGGAATCATTCATTCAAGGAATTTGTTCTAGAAGGAAGTTCACCAAATTCAGTAGACTATGGGAGGAATGCATGCAAGAAGAAGCTCGATTGATAGCAAGAGAAAAGAAGATGGGTGAAGATGACAACCCGACCCTCACAGCTCATACCACCGAAGATGATGAACTAGTTGAGAAGAGACCGAGGGAAGATTCCTCAAGTGATGAGGAATAGGTATTTTGATCCAGAAGGATTCAAACCATGAAAGAACCTCTTATCCATCTCAGCATTGGATAAGAAGGGATACAGTTGTGATCGGTGATGAAGAAGAAGGGATACAGTTGTGATCGGTGATGAAGAAGAAGGGGCACTCAAATCTATGGTGTAGAAGACTTGCTAAGCATTGCTGATCATGAACAAGACAAACATAGGTCCTCAGAATCAGACGATGGAGTAGAGCACACACACACTTGTTATATAAGAGAGGTCAATTGGTTGAGAGGACACACACACTTGTATTCCGACAGAGACAGGATACAGATAGGAGGAGAAAAGTCAAACAGAGGATTTAGCTGGGAAGACGGAGGATCGAGGAGCAGGTTCACCGAGCAGACAAAACCCACACAAGTCGACAGGAAGAGCTGCAGGAGGAAGGTTGTACCATTCCATACAGATTCTATACAGTTGCCAATGTGACCGTAAAAAATTCCGTACAGCAGTCGTACGAATCCACACATGTGAGGTCGTACAGTTGGGCTGTACACTCTCTCAAGGGGGTGCAGAGGTTTAGCTGGGGGTTCATCCAGTGTTTCTGCCGAGTAGCTGCATTCGCTAGGTTTGGGTGAATTTGCAGTGATTGTAACGTTCCATATTTTCTCATAATAAAATCTATATCTGACTGCAGCACCGGTTTTCCCATCTCGGTTTTTTCCGAGGTTTTCCATACCCAAAATAACTGTGTCATTATTGTGCTGTGATGTTGTGAGTTATTTCTCAGTTTTATATTCCGCTGCATACTGTAAAAGATATTCATGTGTGTTTATCAGTAGATATTTTGAATGCACTATTTAGCCCTAGTTGAATATTAAAGGAAAATATACATGGTATCAGAGCTCTGGTGAGGTAAAGCTGAGAGATTTGCAGCAGTAGTGACATATCAGGGGCAGATCTATTGAAGACACAAACTTAGATTGGAGATGTAGGGTTTGACAGGTAAAACTTCACTATGGCCATGTAATTGAGAGTTGAGGATAGACTCCAGGGTGCTCAGAACTTTCCTACATGGAAAGAGAGGATCACAAAGATCCTGGACGTCGATGATGTTGAGGAGCACATTGACTCCACAAAAGTTGCACCCGCAGATCCGGCAAATCTGATAGCCTGGAAGAAGATTGATTCCAGAGCCATGCTAATTATCATGGATGGAGTGAAGGATCATATAGTCCCTCCCCTTTCTAATAAGAAGACCGCATTAGAGATGTGGAAGGCTTTGAAAAGTCTGTACCAAAGCAAGAATGAGAACCAGAAGATGGTGTTGCAAGAGAGGATGTGCAGCACCAAGATGACCAAGGGAGAAGGAGTGGTGCCTTATCTCATGAGGCTCACACAGATCAGGGATGAGCTTGGAGATGTTGGCTCTAAGATTGAGGATGAGGAGCCAGTTCGGATAGCCCTCAATGGCTTCTCTAAGCCATGGGACACCTATGTCAAAGGTGTTGTGGCTAGGGAGAAGTTCCCTGATTGGCAGAAACTATGGGATGATTTTGTGCAGGAGGAGATCCGCATGGGTCAAGGATCAGGCTCATCCAGCAGTGCCCCACAAATTGTGGATGAGGAGGCTCTAGCCCTTACAGGGAAGAGTAAGGGGAAGGCAAAGAGAAAGAAGGATGGTAAGAAGAACCTTGACGTGTCAAAGGTCAAGTGTTTGATCTGCCATAAGCAGGGACACTTTGCCTCCAAGTGCCCAGACAAGAAGAAGAAGAGTAACACTCAAATGACTGGATCTGCAGAGGTGGATGAGTTCAGTAGGAACTTTGATGAGGCGTTTTGCTTGATAGCTTGCATGGCAAGCACCACAAGGGGCAACATATGGTACATCGACAGTGGAGCATCTAGTCACATGACTAAACAGAAGAGATTCTTCAGAGACTTGCAAGAGGGTGAAACAGGGGTTGGCACTGTTTCATTTGAGAGGGAGCCTAGCAAACCCCTCAATTTTGTTGATGTGTTATATGTTCTAGGACTAACCAAGAACCTTATATCAGTCTCCACTTTGGAGGACAAGGGATATCAGGTGAAGTTCCATGACCATATAGTATATATCAGGCCCAAGGGGTCATATAGGAGCTTGGATCGGGTGATTGGCAGGAGGAGCGAGAAAGTGTACAGACTAAACTTTGAGCCTGCAAAGGCTCTAGTCAGCAACAGCAGTCAAGGTGAGTTGTGGCGTAGGAGGATGGCACACTTACAGCATGGAGCACTGAAACATTTGAGACAGGCAGTCATTGGGGTTCCTCAGGTACAGGAGGAAAAGCATAACCACTGCAAGGGTTGTGCTTTGGTAAAGAACATCAAGAAGCCTTTCCCACAAAGTGAGCACAAGTCTAAGGATCCCTTGGACTTGGTGCATACCTATGAGTGTCCATTCATTCAGTGGATATAGTTACTGCGTAACCTTCATTGATGACTATTCCAGGAATACCTGGATCTATTTCTTGAAGGCCAAGTCAGAGGTCTTTGAGAGGTTCCAAGAGTTCAAGACTCTCGTGGAGAACCAAACAGGAAAGAAGATTCAGGTGTTGAGGACAGACAACGGGGGTGAGTACACTTGCAATGAGTTCATGGAGTATTGTTCGGCTGAGGGGAACAAGAAGGAGCACACTGTGCCCCATACCCCACAGCAGAATGGAGTTTCAGAGGGGAAGAACAGGACTATGGTTGGAGCAGCCAAGGCCATGCTATTTGATCAAGGATTACCACTATTCCTCTGAGCTGAGGCATACAGGACTGCAATATACATTCAGAACAAGTGTCTCCACACAGCTTTGGGGAGGAAGACACCAGAGGAGGTCTTCACAAGAACCAAGCCATATGTGAGTCACATTCGCATATTCGGCAGTGTCTGCTATTGTCATGTTCATGTTGACAATAGGAAGAAGTTGGACCCTTCTGGAGAGAAGGGATTACTTGTTGGTTACAGCGAGATTTTGAAGGCATATAGAGTTTACATTCCTGCTCGCAAAAGGATCATTGTGAGAAGGGATGTCCAGTTTGATGAGGACAAGGCCTTGCGGAGATCTCTGGACTTACCAGCAGAGCAGCAGCCAGCACAGAAGTCGGGGGTCAAGTTGGAGGAGCCAAATGTACAGAGACAGGTACAGACACAGAGCACAGGTTCTGGTGGTCAGAGAGAGTCAGGTGGACAGGATCCTACAGTCAATGACTTGGAGGATGAGCTGCAGCAGGAGACTGATATCTAACAGCCGCAGCAGGTTGACACTAGGCCAAGGCCTAAGTGGTTTAGGTCCACAGTACAGAATTCCAGGCAGGTTGATCCTCCATAGAGATCTTTCAGACGGAGTGTACCACCAGAGAGGCTTAGTTATATGGCACTGATGACAGAGTTGATTAACTCTGAACCTTCCAGCTTTGGGGAGGCTGCACAACATGATGTGTGGCAGGAGGCTATGGTTGAGGAGTATGACTCCATTATGAAAAACCAGGTATGGGAGGTTGTGCCGAGGCCACAAAGGAAAAAGGTGGTGAGATCCAAATGAATCTACAAGGTAAGCATGCAACAGACGGAAGCGTGGAGAAATACAAGGCGCGCTTCCTGGCAAAGGGGTTTTCACAGAAGGAAGATATTGATTATGAGGAGACCTTCGCCCCTGTTGGCAGGTATTCTTCCATTCGGACCATTATCTCACTAGGAGCTAAGATGGGTTGGCGTGTCCATCAGATGGACGTCAAGACTACCTTCCTCAACGGATTGATAGAGGAGGAGGTGTATATTGAGTAGATAGAGGGGTTTGATGTGGAGAACAAGGAGACGCATGTATGCAAACTGCATCGAGCTCTTTACAAGCTCAAGCAGGCACCTCAAACATGATACTCGAGGATTGACATCTATCTACGGGGTATGGGATTTCAGCGGAGTGAGGCTGACCACAACATGTACTTCTTGACAGGTGAGGTGCCTCTCATACTGGTCCTATATGTGGATGATCTCTTTCTTACAGGAGATGAGAGGCTGATTGGAGACTGCAAGTCCAACCTTGCAGTGGAATTTGAGATGAAAGACCTTGGGCTGATGCATTACTTTCTCGGCTTGGACGTTTGGCAGAGAGATGGATGCTTCTTCATTAGACAAGGGAAGTATGCAGTTAAGATCTTGAAGAGATTCAGGATGGAGGACTGCAAACCTATGGCCATACCTCTAGTTTCCAACCAGAGGAAGATTGATGAATCAGGGTCAAACGGATTTGATCGTCATCTTATCGGATCGCTTATGTATCTGGTCAACACTCGACCAGACATCAACATTGCAGTCAACTCTTTGAGTCAGATCATGGTGGACCCTCGAAGAGTGCATTGGATGATTGCGAAGCACATACTTCGCTACATCAGAGGTACAGTGGAGTATGGATTGGTTTATGAGCGCAGGGGGAGTGTACAGTTAGCAGGTTTCACAGATGCTGACTGGGCAAGATGTGTAGAGGATCGGAAGAGTACTTCAGGTTGTTGTTTCGGCATTGGGTCAGGGGTTGTCTCTTGGTTCAGCACGAAGCAGAAGTCAGTTGCATTAAGCTCGACAGAGCTGAGTACATGGCAGCCAGCATGGCTGCTTGTGAGAGTATGTGGCTGAGGAAGTTACTTGCAGGGTTGTTCAAGTGTGAGCTAGAGGCTACAGTAGTTCACTATGACAATCAGAGTGGCATCAAGCTATCTAAGAATCCAATGTTCCATGACCGGAGCAAACACATAGACATCAAGTACCACTTCTTGAGAGATTGTGTTCAATGGGGAACCATTCAATTGGATACATAAAAACAGATGAGCAGGTGGCGGACATTTTCACCAAGGCACTTTGCAGACAAAGTTTTGTGAAGTTCAAGGATAAGTTGGGGTTGCTACCGAATCCCTTCCTCGTTGAGAGAGAATGTTATATTAGCAGCAACAAGGAAGGTTTTCCTGCATGCAAGTGTCCTTGCATGCAGAAGACTCTAAAACATGAAACCAGTTGTATTTAATTATTTTTCCTAAGTTTACTTTGGAAAATAATTAAAAATGATTATTGACTTTGAGTGAAAGTGAAATTAGGTTTTACGCTTTACCTAAAGTTATATAAGAGAGGTCAATTGGTTGAGAGGACACACACACTTGTATTCCGACAGAGACGGGATACAGACAGGAGGAGAAAAGTCAGACAGAGGATTTAGCTAGGAAGACGGAGGATCGAGGAGCAGGTTCACCGAGCAGACAGAACCCACACAGGTCGATAGACAGAGCTGCAGGAGGAAGGTCGTACCATTTCGTATGGATTCCGTACAGCTGCCAGCCTGACCATACGGATGACATACAGTAGTCGTACAGTCGTACGGATCCACACGTGTGAAGTCGTACACTCTCTCAGGGGGGTGCAGAGGTTTAGCTAGGGGTTCGTCCAGTGTTTCTACCGAGTAGCTGTATTTGCCAGGTTTAGATGAATTTGCAGTGATTGTAACATTCCATATTTTCTCATAATAAAATCTATATCTGACTGCTGCACCGGTTTTCCCATCTTGGTTTTTTCCGGGGGTTTCCATACCCAAAATAATGTGTCATTATTGTGTTGTGATGTCGTGAGTTATTTCTCAGTTTTATATTCCGCTGCATACTGTAAAAGATATTCATGTGTGGTTATCAGTAGATATTTTGAATGCACTGTTTAGCCCTAGTTGAATATTAAAGGAAAATTTACAGGTTGATCACCACTGAATCCATAATTGAGTAGGTCTATTTGCAAGCTAACTCCTCTCACATTGGTGTTTGAGAATGTCTTTCAAGGGCAGGGAGAGATACAAAACATATAGAGATACACTAACCATCGTGAAAATAAATTCCTCCATAATGTTAAGCTCAAATCTATTTCTGTTGTTTGCCAACATTTGTTTAAAGTGCTTCTAGTTAAAAAGAAGTATAATCATAAGTGTTCGTTCATCTTACAATAATGTTGGGCAGAGACATCCAACAAGTTAATTCAATCCATCTAGTAAGCACTAATTTTTAGAAACCTTATGTAGAGAAAATTGCATTTGAAAGAAAATCTAACTAACCTTTGGTCGATGCCAGTTGTCTGTCGAAAATGCAAACACAGTCAGAATTTTGATGCCCCACTTGCAGGATAGTTTAACAACTTCATTGAGTGCTCTCCTGCCTGCTTCATGCCCTGCAGTTGCTGGCAATCCTCTTTTCTCTGCCCACCGCGAGTTGCCATCCATAATGATGGCTACATGCTTCGGCAATGAATGTGGATCCAGTCCATAGGGCAGATGTCCCTCGAGTACATTATCCTTACAGTGGCTTTCTAACAGAAACTCCTCTGCACCTGGCTCTTTCACTGAAGATTGAACTACAGAAGTACAAAAGCACAAACGCCTCCTCCCTTCTACTGCCATCGTATGGGCTGGATAACCTTGTGAAACCAATGGATTCTTTGGAAAAACCATGGGGTAAACCTGCCCTTGCAATCCAAGAGGACAAGAGACGCATGCCTGAGTCATGTTCCAATGCTGTGACCTCTTTCCATTCACCCGATCTTGAGGGCATGATAAAATATCAGTTTTGCAACGGGGAATGGATGCATGGACTAAGGGGGTACAATTTAATGAATAATTTTCACACCCGTGAACTGAAACGGATGACCAACCGACAAGTCTTGTGCAGCTGAAGGTATATGTTAAAGGTGCAATGCCAAATAGACCCATTGAGTCCCTGCTGACTTATTCACTCCGCTAACTACTGCGAAAAAACGACAGTGGGTATGCAAGCAATTACTTGAATGGTAAAGGAAAAGAAACTCCTGCTAATTAAGCGAAATTATGCAGCTAATGCCCAACAATTCTTGCAGCCACCAAGAAGGGCTATATGATGAGATGTCCCCATTGCCCTTCTTCAGTTATGTATAAACCTAAATCAAATATTAAAAAAAAAAAAAACGTAATCGCCTTCAAGCTATTTCTCCAAGTTCTCCATGGAATTGAAATGGGTTTCATTGTGGCCATTATTATGGAAACCTCTGCCAAATTAATCGGTGCCAGCAAATAGAAGTAGGTAAGTGCCCCATTAACCTTCAAAAGCTCCGTTCTCCATTGACGACAGGACTGTTAAGTATAAACACTCTATGTTATAAGATTTCCTCAACTGACTACTTTCACCGGCGTGTGATGCAGATATGCCATCTCTCCATGAAACATTTTTTTAAGCTTCCTAAAATGAGGTCGAAGTAATCATTTGATCATTTCTTTATTGGTGTTGTGGTTAACTCAGCGCCTGACATTCTCCATCTCCATCTCCATTTTTTTAAGCTTCCTAGAATGAGGTCGAAGTAATCATTTGATCATTTCTTTATTGGTGTTGTGGTTAACTCAGCGCCTGACATTCTCCATCTCCATATTGTCAAAGATACAAAGATATAAATTCTGGTCTGATAAAGTATTTTATTAATATTTAATTTATGATAGGTTAAAAGATACAATTACATGTGGTAATGTGGTGGTAATGTCTCTCTTATGGTTGATCAAACATGAATAAAAAGCATTTATTATAGATTGGTAAGTATGCAGTTTTTTTTTTAATGGATGATAAATGATATTATTTGAAAAAATTAAAAATTATATAATTATAAAAAAATTAGTTTTTTTTCCAAAAGAAAATATCAGTTCTTTGTTATTTCATTGAAATCAGAGGTAACTTGTTACACCATTAGTTATAGCTATGTACATGGCAAAAAACAGCTTATGTTACATCATCAGCAAACAGCTACAGTAGAGCATCTTCATGGTCTAATACTGGGGAACTCTACTATGAGTGTCTCAAGAGATCTATGAAACTTACCTACATCCACTCCGCAATGATCATCAAACAGATAGTACAAATCATGCATTTAATAGCTTATCCAAAAAAGCAATACCAGAATGAGTTCGGTAATATGAGGGAATCTTCCACCTCAATCATCCCAAGGATGCAGTAACAATGTCGAGCACAAATAGGCTTCAAAAAGGCATAAAATGTCAGATGCTCAGAGCTAAAAAAGTTGAAAGGAGCCATTATCAGAGTACTGTAAAAGGCATGAGGCCATGGATAAAACTTCTTTGGATAAGCCATCAGCCATTTCGTTGTATTCTCTATAAATATGAACAACATCGAGATGGATGAAGTAGGATTCCAGATCTCGAATGTTTTGACACCAGCCTTCTAAAGCAAGGGAGGAGAGAGATGATCTTCTGTTGAACCAGTTGATAATAACTGAGGAGTCTCCAAGAATGTGAAGGGTAGGTAGACCATAAGATTTAGCCATGTATACCAGCGTCCATAATGCCCGAAGTTCTGATCTTGTATTTGTACTCTATCTCACACCCATTTCATACAAATATAATGCTCCTGGCTGATCAAAAGATGAACATCAATGCCTCCCATTTGGTTGGCTAAGGCACCATCAAAGAAACCTGCAGGAAAGTCAAATGCAAAAGCCAAATCAATATCTCTCATTTTAGATTTCTGTTGAGTATGAACTGGATAGGGTTGAAGTTGCTCCAATACCGAGTGAACAATAGAAAGTATGTCTGGCTTTTTGTCTTCAAAAATAAATTTGTTCCTGGTCAGCCAAATTTGCCAAGCCATCAAAAGAGGAAGGTAAGAAAGGTTTTTTTCTTTCTTGAACCAGGAAACAATATTCAGCATGTAGGAAGCCTCCTTAGATGATAGGAACGCCAAGAGAGGTGCTAATAAAAGATAATACCTGTCGAGTGAAGCAACATTCAAAAAAATATGATCTACAGACTCAAGCGTTGCTCTGCACAAACATCACCAGTGAGGTCCTATCCAACCTTTTTTATTAAGCTGTCCCAAGTGTGAACTCGATTGGATAGACACAACCAATTAAAACAGATGACTTTCTGAGGTATGTGGAATTTCCAAATCCTGATGAGTGCATCAGCAGGTCTGCTAGTGGCAGAGATGTTAGCTATTAGCTCATACATTAAGTTGCCTTTAACCGAGCCCGTCATCTTATTGAACATCCAAACCAGTGTATCGATATCATCCTCGTTGCGGATCCCTCCATGTTGTAGTCCATTAATATAATGCATCCATATAGCCTTCCAATGTCCTCCCAGTTCTAACTCATCCGCCGTGAGCCAGTAGCCAGCAAATGCTGTAACAATACCCCAATTGCAAGCATCAGAAAGACGAGATATGCCATAATCTTCCAAGTATAATCTAAGGTCCTCTGGTAAAATGTAGTTTGACGAGAGACCAGCAATTGGATCTATACCAATTTTAATGCTCTTGCCATTACCAGTGTTCCAACCCAAACATCTGGTAATCCAAGAAATAGCTCTAATAAATCCATTCCACATATGTGATGTGCCTTGAACTGAGAAGGATTGTTGGTGGATCCATACATCAACAAGCAAGTTTTTGAGATATTTATGCTTAATGATATGAGACCAAAATCCGTCGCCATTAAGGACAAGCCAAAGACTTTTCGAGCGTAAGGCCAAGCTAAACCATTCAAGGTTTTTAACATTCCAGCCACCCAGTTCATAAGGTTTAGAGATCTTGAGCTAGTCAACCAAGTGGTATTTGTGATTCCCAGCAGTATTCCCCCACAGGAAGTTGAAAATACAGCGCCTGATATAAGTCAAAATGGTGCTGGGCATTTGAGCCAATGAAAGCCAATATACTGCTAGACCCATCAGAAAATATTTGACAAGAACCGGCCTACCACCTAATAACAGTAACTTATAAGTCCAATTGCTTAACTTCTTCTCAAATTTTTGAATGAACCATCTCCAATCATTAATACCATAGCCCAGAGGTTTAAGGTAGTATCCCGGGTATTTAAATCCTGAAGTGAGGGGATCCATTTTGAAAGGCAGAAAATTGTTAATCCTTGCTCTAACACTCTCATCAATATCATTAAAAAGGAAGGAGGATTTAGCCACACTAATCTCCATACCTGTAGTAGAGCAGAAGATATAAAGGATCTCCTTATAGTTTTGCCACTCTTCTACAGTACCCAAACCAAATAGAATGACGTCATCCACAAAAAGTAAGTGAGTGAGATTCGGACTTGGAGAAATTTTAATACCAGAAATCACCCCCCTGCCATTTGCATTAGTGATCAGTAAACTTAAGCTTTCAATAATCAATATAAAGAGAAGTGGAGATAGGGGGCAGCACTATCTAATGCCCCTCGAGATTGGAAATAATTTTGAAGGTGTCCCATTGATGAGGACAACAAAATTGGAAGATTCCACACATCCCATAATCCAGTTCACAAAGGAACCTAGAATCCCAATTTGAAGGAGGACCAGTTTACCCTGTCAAATGCTTTCACAAGGTCAAGTTTTAGCACCATAATCTTTTGTTTTTCAACTTTGATGGAATGGAGAACTTCTTGGACAATACCAACATGTTCTATAATCTGCCTATTATGTAAGAACCCAAATTGGTGTCTGGAGATAGCCTTGTCCAATACAAATTTTAATTTGATAGCTACCATCTTGGAGAGGTCGGCCTGCCTATTATAAATCAAATTTCTTAATGAGATGGGTCTGAACTCTGCAAGAGAGGTCGGCCTGTCACACTTGGGAATGAGAGTTATAAAGGTAACATTGAGTGCACCTATAACCCTACCATCAGTCCTAGAGTGTTCAATAGCTTGCAGTATATCAAGTCCAACAAGGTCAAAAAAGTGGGGATAGAATTCGACCGACCATCCATCAGGGCCAGGACTTTTGTCTTTTTTAAAACCCTTGAGTACACATTTAACTTCCTGCAATGTAAAATCAGACAAGAAGAGCTCTTTGTCCTCCTCCTAAACAAAGGAAGGGGAAAGTCTGATAACATTAAGTTGAGCTTCAATATTAGTTTTGCCATCATCAGAAAAAAAAAAAGGTTAGAGAAGTGATGTACACCCAAATCCTTAAGTTTGGAGTCATCTTCTATCGAATCCCCATTCTGGTCTTTTAGGGTCCAAATGGCTTTTGTATTTCTTTTGGCAGAGGCATAAGAGTGGAAGAATTTAGTGTTAGCATCCCCCTCTTGGATCCAATCCACTCTGCTTTTGAGTTTCCAAGTAAGAATCTCATGGGCCAGTAAGGATTCCTTCCTGGCTTTTAAGTGTGTAAGTGATGTAGATTCCTCAGTAGTGAGTATACCAGAGGGATGTGAGGTGAGAAGATCAAGAATAACAGAGTCAATCTCTTTGGTCTCCTTAGCTCTCAAATAAATCTTCCTTTTTTCCCAATCCTTAACCAAGCCTTTGAGTCTCTGCAGCTTAAAGGCTATGGCAAACATGGGACCAACAGAGGGTACAAGTGAGGACTAGGAGGTAGAGACCAGATCACTGAAGTCATCTTCTATGAGCTGAGCTCTATTAAATTTAAAGGGGTAAAGGTGACAATTCAGCCAGAAGTTCCACTCGAGACAAACCGGGTAGTGATCAGAAATTTCAGAAGGCCAAGTCCAGGAGTTATAGCTTCCAAGAAAATTAGTTTACCAGGTGGTAATGTGTTCGCTATAGTTAATAAAATATGAATAGAATGCATTTATTATGTAGTTTTTTTTTATTGAAATAAATTAGTGTGTTTATTTTTGGAAAAATTAAAAATTAAGTAATTTTAAAAATATTAACTAAAAAGAAATAATATGGTTTTTATTTAAATAATTAATTAAAAATATTTTAAGCTTGGTGGGTTAGTTCAAATTAAAGTTGTGCTCAATTAAGGTGTTTTTAGTGTACCAATTTTTGTTTATCAATTATCTGCAATTTTATTTTTGAGCAAGTTTACTCTATTAAGTAAGTAAATGAGTTGATAGAGAAGGTGTATTTTCCAGAACATTTGTGTCGAGAAGGATGTTACAGTAAACAAGGTCTTCCTTGATAAGTAATTGAACACAAAATAAAGAATGTGACTAGTATTAGATAAACAAACTAGATTGATAAAGATAAGAAAAATGTTAAAAAAAAAATTATAAAATATATTATTATAATAAAGTACATAAAAATAGTCCATAATCATAATTTTTTTTACATCATATACATAATTTTTTCACACAAATACTAATATATATATATGTCAATTGATCTATATGTAGATTCCAAAAATCACGAGGGATTCACAAGGCAAAGTCATCAATGTGTTATAGTATTAATTAGTACGCATTATAAAATGGCATATTTATTAAATATTTAGAGAAAAATAATTATTATAATAATTTTAAATATTTTAAAAGAAAAAATAATTTTAAATTTGAGTAATTTTTTATTTTAAATTTCTAATAATAATAGATATTTAATTATTATAATTTAATTAAGAAATTAAAAAGTGATATATATTTAAAATATATCAAAATTCACACATCTTATTATCTTTGGGTCATGTGATTAGCTGGAATAATGTTATGCGACGAAAAAACGTGAGGATTTTAAGAAGTATGTGAAATTTCCTAAAAAGACCATATTATAGTGTGACATGTTTCGAATGTATGCATGGATTGTTATTTATTACATACACCTTATTATCATTCTTTATATTCACAGCAGGCGACGTGGTGGTTAATAGCTCTCCATGCTACCTAACACTACTACTTTTTTAGCAGCTGTTTATTTTTATCAGCATATGATTTTTATGAGACTTCATCAGCATGCTAGTTCTGCTCTGATATCTTTGCTTTTGATCACTTGGTCCCATTGATCTGACCTGATTTATCAGGAGTGATGATATAAGTCTGCTAAGATCAGACTTAGTTTTTTTTTTCATGCTTCTATTGCTCTCTTTCTGCTGGAAAGTACTATTGGTGAACATTATGATCTGATGATTTGTATACTTTAGATTTGGATTGTGGATTTGTGCTCTTTCTGAGGCAAATTTTGTTATGACAACTTCTTAGTTGTATTTTTGTAAAATGGACTATGAGGGCCATCTACTAAATGTGAATAAAGTATTTACGATTTTTTTCCTTGGAAAAAAAAAAAAAACCTAACACTACTACACGGCCTTTAAATAGTAAAGGCGTGCCATTCTATGCCTGAGTCCATAAAGGGAGTGGCACGATGATGAAGTACTAACTATTATTATGTCACCGTAGGTGATATATATAAATCGATAATGAGTATTAATTTATTTAGATAACAGTAAATTTTTTCAATCTTCTAAAGTTTGTAATAGTTTTTATTAAATATAATGGAATTTAGATTAAGTTTTGGTAATATTGAAAACATTTAATTATTATTGTTATTTTTTATTATCTATTTTTTTAGATTACTATTGGTTTGGGGATATGACGTTTCTCTTGGTTTGTGTGCCCCAGGACCCGACGTCGAGGATGATATCAGCAATTGACTTGCGGACCTCCTTTGTGCAGTGTGCAATTGCCTCACAACTTGCTCCTCCTTTGTGTAGTGTGCAATTGCCTGACAACCTGCTCACTCTCATAACACTTGACATTTGCAACTGATCACTCTGACGCCTTTGGTAGCTGCTGTCCATGTGCATGCATGCAGTAGATGTGCAACACTCCACCTAGATGTCATTTCAGAACAAACTTTTAAAGGTGCATGCAGATCAACTATAAGCTTTTAAAGTTGTTAGCGTTGTATAACGAGGTGAACCACCAAAAGCCTTTAAAGATAGCCTAGTTTCTTTATTCATAATGAATTTTCATTTACTGTGTATATTATGGTTATTATATCCCATGTATCTGGATCCTATGTCGGGCCTCTTCAGCCGTCAACATTATCAGTTCCTCTGGAGAATAAGTCCTCAACACGTATGGTTAGATCAACATTAAAAACAAAAACATTATTTGCAGATATTGATAAAAAAAAAAATTATTGTCTTGCCTTTGCTTTGCAGGTTCATATTTCTCTTTGAGGGAATAATCACATGAGAATCTTTTGCATGACAAAGGATGACGCTATAAGCTCAATAGTTGACTATGAACCTCTTTTGGAAAATACACATCTTCTGCAGAGGGAGAAAATACTAATCTACAAATCCGCAAGCGTCCATCATGTTGCAATTGGACCGCTTAAAGTTGGGCTGGTGGTGTTAACTAGGAACGAAACTACTAACGAGCATGTAGTTCATCATGTTAATGGGAACAGCAACTAGATTACCATGGTGGCATTGGAATTAACGGCGGGTGAGGTACGAAGACTCTTAAATGGAGCCCGTATTTTCATTTTCTTCTATAGCAATTATCTTACAAACTTTAGCATTTCAAAGGGTTTTTTTATGACTAGAGTATAACTCTCTCCAATTGCCCCCAGAAGTATTAGCATTTCAAAGGGTTTTTTTATGACTAGAGTATAACTCTCTCCAACTGCCCCAGAAGTATTAAACGAAATGCTCTGAGTATGGCGAGAGAAGAAATTGAGTCTGAGAATGGTGAGAGAAGAAATTGCTGCTATTGCCGCTTTCTATGACTAGAGTATAACTCTTTTCAACCGCCCCAGAAGTATTAAACGAAATGCTTCGAGTATGGCCAGCCAGAGAAGAAATTGAAGTCTGAGAATGGCCAGAGAAGAAATTGAAGACAATCTTCGCTGGTGTTTGGCCCTATATATAGGTAAATTTTGTAAACCTGCAGACAATCTTCACTAGTGTTTGGCCCTATATATAGGTAAATTTTGTAAACCTGCAAAACTGAATTGTAATAATTTACCGTTGATTTTCACACCTCAAAGATTTTGTTGAATATAGATATATATGAAAACAAGTGTTTTTTTCACTACATAATGATATTAGTGTTGAAGGGTAAGGTCTTATCGATTTTTCACTTTCTCATGCATGTATAGCATTTCCCGTTGTAAGTGCATTTTCCCTACTATAAGGATGACCCCAAACATGCCCTGTCGGGAGCTAGTACTTGGTAAGCAAGCAGTGCATTGTGACGCTACCCCAAACATCCCCTGCCAGGAGCTAAGGGACAGACGCTACCCCGAACAAAGTCCTCCTCGAATGGACGCTACCTAACAATCAAAGGCCTTCAGCATCATGGAAAAAGCAGATGGACGCTACCCAACAATCAAAGGCCTTCAACATCATGGACAAAGGGCTGGCAGGAAGCGGAGTGGTTGGCATAGGAAAGAAGAACAGCCTGTAGTTGGATCATTGTTCATACCGAAGTGAGCAATTACCAAGATATAGTGTTGCTCGATACATAACCATTTGGCAAGGTAAATATACCTAGTACACTATTTGGAAATATTGTGAATTAACGTCAATAAGGCTTGCTTGCTCTTGCAAACATGCGCTTGTTATAAACGGAAAGTTGCAAAGCGCAGGAGTGGACGAGTTTGTCTATCACAAATTTAAATTTTGGCAAAGTTGTAGTAATGATGTGTGATTTGAGCCTCAATTTCATCACGGGAGGCAGTGAAGGCTCCATAGCTTGGGAGGTATTACGGCACAAAAACGTCAAGAAAACAATGATGTGTGACATCGATAAAGTCTAATGGATCCACCCTTCTTTACAGAATATTCACCACCATCAGGTCCCCAACGTCTCATATCAATTACAGAATATTCACCACCATCAGGCCCCCAACGTCTCATATCAATTGCATTTTGTGAAGAGTAGGGATGCTCCTTTCAAATTACGGATCATAAATGGCAAAGGTTCCCTAAGATGCGCTGGAGGAAAGCTTACAATATGGACTAGTAGTATCTTGATGTATAATCCAATCATTTTAGCCTTCCTCTTAGGATGCCACAGTCACTTTGCTTAACATGGATCGGTATTCTCTTAAAATTCTGTGTTTTCAATTAGAGCGAGCAGTTTGAATGGGAAATAAAAGGCCTCTCCATGACCCAGCACTTGAATTTATTTCTATCCTCGGCCTGCATGTAATTCCATAAAATTTATTTTTCTTCTCCCAAGCCATGAAGTCATGATGATATAAAGAGGAATCTTAGGACCTCGACGTCCTGTGGGACTGCATTTGAAAGAGCCATGATGTGTTTGAGGTGTGCAAATGCATTTTTTTGATTCCCATGGAAACCGATGAGTGCCTTCGATGCTTAATCATACTCATTAGAGACCTAGCTAAAATGCAAGCTGTGAAAGACGCATTACTTAAGGATATAAAGGGCATGCAACATATCACTATTCCCTTAATCAATAGTAAGTGATCACATTAAGCATTACACACCCAAGAAAAGTACTTACTTACCCATTTCACCCAAACAATTAATTAACCAATCATAACAACATTAATGATTGCAAATCGCTTGTGCATTGTGTTAGTCAATTTGCCACAAACATTTAAAAAAATTGACTTATTTTCTTAACCATTTTTTTTTTATAAAATTAAAAACATTGTCAAATAATCTACAGTACTCTCTAGAGCCTAGAGTTGCCCAGCATGTGTACAACATGGACAAAGTAATAGAAGGATATAAATTGGCAATGCCCTAACAACAAAGGAGATCGGACCAATGCTGCCAAAGACACTAGAATGGTGTACAAAACTCAAAGAAGAAGAAAAAAAGCCTAATGCTGCCAAATACATTAGAATGGTGTACAGAGCTCAAGGAAGAAGAAAAAAGTCTCTATTATATCTAATAAGAGTAAGTGAAAAAAAAATAAAAAATGAAAGAGTAACAAAAAGGTAAAAAATAAAGTAGGCAGCATATCAACCTTAATTGTTTGTAGCTTCAAGGAAAGGAAATCAAAGAAGACTTAAACTACTATCAATATTTTGGGGCATTTTATCATTTGTATGAGGTAAGTATTTGCATGTAAGAGGAGATGAAGGTATTATTGTTAATTCATTTAGAATAATAATGTATATTGAAAAATGAAGAATTTAACATATTAATATATTACAATGTGAATACCCTCTTTTATTTAGTGATCCAATACAACCTGGCTTATTAAATTGGAAAGAAGGAAGAATTGGCTTGCTTGGGTGGGCACCTTTAGCAATGCTATTAATTTCGTTTGGACGAGACTACTTTATTTTGGACAAAAACTACCAACAATCAGCTTTGGATCCTTGGTTGGAACTGCTTGGATTGAGGAACAATATATATAATTATACATCTAAATTATACACTTTTATCAATATATATATTTGTAATTTCAATTGATTTTGAATAAAAAATTATCAATACATATTTATAATTTTAACAATTTCCATGACATTGAATAAAAGTTAACAATTTCAATGACATTGAATAAAAGAATTAGAGAGTGCGGATTTTAACAATTTCAATGATATTGAATAAAAGAATCACAAAATGCGCATTTGTATGAAAATTAGTTTTGATTTAATTAGATATACATTGCACACAATAATTATTTATCAGAATCTAGTTATTTATGAGAATCTTATAAAAGTATGGTTTAATAAATTAATTTAAAAGAAGCAAAAATTTACATAATATATGAAATTATGAAAAAAAATTATGTTTCATCATATTGATGACACGAAATTTGCACTTCCATGGCTAAGAAATTTTGTGGCAAAATAATTTTCTTTTTTATTACAATTTTTCTGCATAAATATCATATTTCTATAGCTTATGTCTTAGAGCAATAGTTGTTAGCACCTGCGGGGACATTGCCACCTCGTGGCTCTTGTTACCATATGTTTTATTTCAATGTTGGATGATGCAAGAGCGCAACCCATGCCTGGGATACAATCTACGAGGCATACATCATACACTCGCCAATGAATAAGATTTCAAATAAATAATATCATAAAATTAAAATTTAATAATTTTTTTAATCATTAGTCAATCATTATAAACTAAAAATATTAACAAGGCGTATGGGAAGATTAATACACCTATCTGATCACTATATGTACCCCTACGAGGACATAATAATCATTGTGGTTAAATCCCTTCTTTCTCACATATATACACATGGGACTTTTGATGATCAAGGCTAGTTTCATAGAGCTTTTTTCTATAATTTATTTACAGCTTGTGCACAAAAATGACAATGGCTACATGTTGAATAAATATCAGGCCCTTCTTAGCCCACAAGGGTGTAGACCAACCGACAAAGGAAGGAAATGATATGGCATATTGTAAAGGTGTCATAGGTTCAAACCCCAATTAGCATGTGCCCCATGCTTGCGGGTTGTGTAGGTGCACTTAGGGGTATAGTGGTAGCAGATGGGAATCGACCTCGTGTCACGTGAATACGAGCCTCGCCCCAGTTGTTGATTCCCCTGGTACAAAAAGAAATATTAGGCCCTTCTTGCTTGTCTAAGGCACAAAATTACTCTAAAATGGTTTTTCAACAAAGAGTGCAGAAGTATCACGATTTGACATTTTCTTGACCTACTTGTCACCATTGTATTTAGAGTTTTGACACGTGGATAAACCAAATTCATATCCTCATGACGATCAAGCACACAATTTAGAAATGTGATGACATAATCATTATATCTCAATGATCAATGACTTTGCTAGCTCTTATCTTTAAGTGATTAGCTTCTATTCAAGACACCTATTTTATTGAGCCTGCAAAAGTTGTTATTATACAACTTCTACATTTTGTTGTATTTATTGCTTTAGGTGCAATTCATCTTTTGACTCAAATCTCCAAATAGAGGTATGACATGGCTCTTTGGTTACTTCCCTCCATATCATATTGGATTCCTCTCCACCTACCATAGTACCTACAACACAACCAAAGCTATGTAATTTCCTCTTGTAGGTGATCCTTCCAACAACAGACACATCACCATTGTAAATCCACCATACCATGTTGAAGAGCATGGATAGTTATTGAACATGGATGATCTTTGTATGGGAGTAACATTTTTTGGGTGCCCTATATGATTTGTTTGGCTCATTGAATATTTTCCTTATAGCAAGTATGCAGGAATTTTGTTGTGGTTCTTTTAGGGTTTTTGCAATCTTTTCCTAGGATTTTTATAGTGGATCCTTCTCTAAGACATAGTGTCTCTAGGTTATGGAGGCCACATAAGAACTCATCAACTATGTGGAAGACAATTATTTACATTCTCTAGCCATTTTTCAAAGACATGAATAATTAATGGAGGTTTGGAGGTGCATGAAGGCTTTTAGTGCCAATTTGAAAATATATCTCTAAAGATGATGTTACAATCTTGGTTCCAGCAGATGATAGGAGGGTGATGCTCGAGTCAATATCGATTTAAATATAGAGGAGGTACAACCAACACCAAAAGCACAATTATGTATTTCCTTGATCCCGCCACCAACACGTGATTCAATTGTTCTAGGATTATTAGGACCTTAACCTGAGTCTCCTCCTTTGACTCAGCTCCAAGGAAAAATCTCTCATATAAATAATTATAGAAAACAAAAGTGCATCAAGGGCAGTGAAGGGAAGGTGAAAATGATGTCGGTGCACAAAGTTGGGATGGAGATGGTGGAGAGTTTAATGAAGGTGGCAATTGTTGGAAAATATAGGGGCAAAACAATGAAGAGTGATTCTGTCACAACCCCAATTTTTTGCAAAAAATTAAAATTTTCGAGTTAACAACAAATCTTATAACCTGTGGTTCTACTAACAGCTAACAGTTAGCCTAAAGATCAGTTAAGTAAGTTGTTTCTTAACAGTTTATTTTTCGTAGCAGGATAAAAATCTTTTTGTGTGTTATTTGCTTCAGTTTACTGATTAGCTCTTTTATGTCAGTAGGTGGAATCTACTTTTAGATCTGGGGCTTACTTAGCATTCGTGCTAACGCAGATGAATACCGTTTCTTACAGGTTTTTACAGGTATGATTGATCGAGTATATATTTTTTAAAGACTTATTAATGTCAGCAGTATTTTATTTGCAAATTAAAAAGCTTAGTACAATAAGCTGCTAAACACTAGACAACTCCTGCAAGGTAAAATCATTTGATTTCCATCAGTTGTTCAGATAAACAAGCTTATAAAAAGTGTAATGACAGTACAACATAATTGCGACTTTATCATTAGACTCTCAGATATGTGTATTTCTTCTTTAGTCTAAGTGGTTAGTAATACTCAAAAACATTGTTTTACTTGACAATATTTTGCAATATTATCTTGTCTTGCTTGT
Organism: Pseudotsuga menziesii; assembly: GCA_001517045.1. Classification (NCBI taxonomy): domain Eukaryota; kingdom Viridiplantae; phylum Streptophyta; class Pinopsida; order Pinales; family Pinaceae; genus Pseudotsuga; species Pseudotsuga menziesii. The sequence continues at coordinate 789,415 of LPNX011127236.1, read as the reverse complement.
ATAATCATTGGCCCTTAAAAATTATTTCTATGGGGTACTTATAGCCTATTATCTTATAAACAGTAAGAACTTTTGAATGTAGAAACTATGACCCTTATACTCTTCTACAAGAGCTTAAGGCTACCCATACTTTGTTCCTAAGTTTAACTCTGAGTTCTACTTACTTTTGAAAAAGTAATAGGATCGTCCTTATTCCTATCATCAGTTTTATCTCTGTAATTATATTACCGTCCACTAGACACTTATATGAACATAAAGTCAAATTGGAAGTACTCCCAAATATTAATAAAGTAATGTCGCATAAACTATACGACATACTTTTGTGATAATACTTTTATCTTTAAATTTGTACTACTTCATAGTTTCGATGCTATGGGAGTTATCGGTTCATTTATAATTCTTAATTATGCATAAATGACTTGTTTGATGAGCCATCAATCTACCCAAGTTTGTTATTGTCACGTATACAATTCTACCCTTAATTTCTTGACATTATCATAAGATACTATCTATAAATGTTAGACTTAGAAATTCTTAAAGTAAAAAGGGTTTACTATACCCAGCTATAAAAATGAGTGGTATATCAAAGGTTAACTTACCAAGCACTCAAATCCCAACCTTCAACGACTTCAAGTTTGCAAGGAACAATTCAAGGGTCTTAATGCTTTATTACTAGAGTCGCATAGTCTTGTAATAGATAATATGCACTCCAGTAAAACTATACTAAGATTCATCTATGTCCTAATCTAAAAATATAACATATATCATATGCTATCTAACTTACTAAAACCAAGTTAGAAAATAGTTATGCCATCGCTTAACTCGTTATGATAATGTATAATATAAAACAATATATGTTGTTATGGCAAGGGTTTTGGCTTATTCCACGTCGGGTTTATGTTTATGGTTATATGTGACACCATGCTTGGTCAACGTAAACTCTTCCACGATAATAATTTGGTGATTAAGTTTATATAATACATAATGCAAATGATTAGAGGTTTGGCCCCAAATTATTGGGTTGTTGATATAGTTTACCCTGCACTGCAAAATCAAACAAATAATATATTTCTCCATGCAGGAACTATGGAACGCGACCCTCGTTGTAAAATAAATTTTAAGGCTATGTGGAGGAATCCTGTCCATGTGCAGAGAGTATAAAACACTCTGGAAACCTAACCTAAAGCATTGTTATCTCACAGTTTACGCTGCTCCAGGGTTGCTTGGGATCGTTTTCCATGGCCGCCATCATTCTCCTGGTTACCATCGCGTTATACCTTGACTGTGTGCTGCCTCCGTCCTCCATTGAGTGGTTTTGAATGCTAGTCTTTCTCTGTCAATCATGGATTTTTTCTTCTTGATGTTTGTGTTTCGCTATCTGTGAAAAACCTTCTCCCCAAGGTCTGTGTAGTTTGGTGAATCTTCAGTTTCCTTCTCGACTCTTCGTAGCTTGCTACTGTGTGAGGTTTTTAAGAGTTAATAGGTTCTCCATTGTGCCATTTATAGGTGACAGTGCTCGCGAAACGGCTCACCAAACTTTGCATGACAGGTAAATATTTCATACACCTTTCTTTTATACACAACAAGTTTTCAATAAAGAAATATCTTCAAGCTTTTTACATGTAATAAGGTTTGCTGACAAGGGCTTACACTTGCTGCAGATGCTCGTTGAAGTGCAGCTTGTACAGGGATAAGAAGACAACCCTTGCGACAGTGGTGGCTCGTGGCTCCATTTCGGGTAAGCCCCATGGTTTGAAGGATGGGTTCTCTCCTTAATTGCAGTTGGGGTGGTCATTGGACTTACCCAGGGTTTGAATACCCTTTCTCGTCTTGCCACGAGTCATATGTGTTGTTTTTATGCTATTACAGGTTATTATAAACATGTTTTTAAAGTCAAACCCTTGATAGGGTGGATGCCCTTTGTGAGTGTACTGTTTTTGGTTGAAGCTTGGCTTCACAGTCAGTTTTGGATGTGTACTTGCGAAGATAGCTTCGCTGCAACTTGTTTTTGATTGCTAGCCGTTGAGCTGTACTCTGTAAAATTTAGGGTTTATACCCTTTTTGAAAATTAAAGAAGTTAAACTCGGTTTGAGTATTTATCAGGTTTTTATATGTTAAAAGTTGAAAGCTATACTCACAGCTGTGATGTAAATCTTGAGTATTTGATGAAATTCGTCGGTTAGGGTTTAACCTGTAAAACCCTTGTTTGGTTTATTTTACTCTTAAGTTAATAATTATATCGTTTCTCTATTTTAGTCTATTTGTCCTTAAAGGACTGAGAATGGATTATTTTAATTATCTATGATGATTACACAGTTTACAAGAGAAATGATTATTATGTCGGTAATGGCAATGTTTTAGTTTTAAGGGTTTGAATCCCAATAATTAGATATATGTTGTTTTTAATAGACTCTGTTTTCTTTTATAATTATAATTGCACCTGTTAGTAAATAATTTTTAAAAGAAATTTACCTAAGTAAAAACCTAGGTTACTAAAGTACTAGAATTATTTATAATTTATATTTTAATATTTATCGTTTATGCTCAATACATGAGCTAGGGTTTTACTACTCCCTTTTATTTTTAATAGGATAGTGTTTCCTATGTTATTACCTTGTAATTATTATTACTGTATACAGTTTTTCTTTAATTTGTATTTATAAATTATTAACCTATAGTTGTCTCTGTTTAAGAATAACAATAATATTATTTACATTTATAATACTATTATTTACGTAAAACATACATTCTTAAGTTTATGTTAAATCTTGTTTATATAGAGGTTATGACTGAAGGCAGTCTGTAATCTTTGTGTTAGTTTAATTTAATTGGTAACTGTGGATTACTTAGAATACAAAGTTAAAGAACCTCCATACTTATTAGTGTTCTTTATATTTACACAGTTCTACAAAAGTATAATATAGTTTACAGTATTTACTTAAAACTCTAAGTTACTTCTGTCCTTTAGCTATTAAAGCTCATTAAGGACTACTGTAATCTTTATCATATTATTTAATTATAGTTCAAATAGATACAAGAAGAGTAATTGTTACTAAAGGGAAAAACTATCAGTACTATATTTGTAACTATCATAATCTATTAACTTCCAGTTGATAAGACTAATTCTTTTATTTTCAAGTAAAGTACAGTCTATGTAAATAAAGACTGTGTAGAAAATAATTGATAAAATTTTACCTATTAATGTCAAACAGTATTATGAGTAATATTCTGTATTAACATGCTATTTGCACAGTCTATTTCTAATGACATGTCTGCAAACAAATTATTAATCTTTTAGAAAGCATCTATCTACTGAAAAGTAACATTTCATTACTCTGAACACGAATATTCAATTCATTATAATCCTATCATACTTTATTTACTTAAACAAACTACCCGTGCTAGAGTACAATCTGGATTACTTCAGATGGGGAAAAACACAAGTAGGATTTATCTTTCATCACAGTACAAATTTAGTCTAGAATAACTAAGAGGTTTTAACACAGCATATCATAACATCATTCATTTACTAATCATACATAGAGAATAACTATAACACAAGAATTAAAAGATAATGAAACCTGTCTTTAAAGCTGGACGACAACAGCAATGGGAGGCCGTTCCTCCCTACCAACTCCTAGAGAGCGCTCAAACAGCGACTTCTCAGGACCCCCGAGCCTGTTCTGGTCTACTTGGCTGGAACTAGGTGGAGCAATTAACAAAGTACCAGTCCTGAGACTCAATACCAACTCTGCACACTGCAGTAAGATCTTTCAGCTGCAAAGCTGCACTAGATCAACTTCCTGCAGTTTACCCCTCAAACACCTTCCTTCAATTTCCCTTTCCCAATAAATTCCTTGAAGTGCATTCACTTGAATGATTCTTCTCCTGGAATGAGCAACCTCAGCTCTCTACATTGAGCACTTTTAATAAGATTTCCTAGGTCTTTTTGGGTTAGTTGTCATTAATTGAGCCACCTGCTCTTATCCCACTTTCTTGGGGGATCATGACCCCAAATGTAGGGAAGTTGCCACCTGCAACATAGGAAGTGTTTGAGTATGCTGCCACTTGTCTTTTTGCTCTCCACCTAGTTCCTTCCACCACTTGACCAGTAACATTTTTTTTAACAGCTCTCCCAGGCTGTTGTCTCCACTTTTATTTATTAAAAATTAAATATTCAGAATTACATTCCACATCCTTGACTTTGCTGAGTCATTAGTTTCCACTTAGCATTAAATTTAACATAATGTTTGGGAATAATATCAAAATAAAATAACATTATTTTACAAAATTGGGGCATGTGACATACACACCCCCTTAAAATATAACATCGTCCTCGATGTTATTTATTCCTCATCCTCTGAAGTCCCCTGGAACAGAATTGGATATGCATCTTGCATCTTACTTTCCAATTCCTAGGTGGCTTCTTCATGACGAAGGTGCTTCCATTGCACCTTCACCTGTCCAATGGTGCGGTTCCGAAGTGTAATTTCCCTCCTCCCGAGGATACAGTTCGGTTCCACCAGGAATTCTCCTTCTGGTTCCACCTGTACAACATTCCAATTAACCACATGAGTAGCATCATGAACATATTTCTTTAAAACAAAAATATGAAAAACATTATGTACTCTTAAGTTAGGTGTAATGCTAATTGATAGGCTGCTTGACCAATCCTAGACAATATTTCAAATGGACCACAGTAACGAGGTGCCAATTTTGCACAACTCCCTAGTCTTAGAGAGCTTTTCTTGGGCCTTACCTTGATGAACACATGTTCACCTACCTGAAACTCCTTTGGAGTTCTTTTCAAGTATGCTTGACTCTTCTGCCGATCCTGTGCCACTTTTAAATTTCCCTGCACTTGTTTCATAATTCCCTCCATTTCTTTCAACAATTCTGGACCCAATACCAATCTATCTACTGGATTACTCCAAGAGATAGGAGTATTAAATTTTCGTTCGTACAAAATTTCAAATGGACTGAATCTAGCTGATGCCTGATAATTGTTATTATACACAAATTCTACTAGATGTAAATAGTCTTCCCACTTACCTGACCGATCTTTCACATACTTCTCAATAAATCTTCCAGTACCTAGTTTACCCTTTCAGTTTGTCCATCTGTTTGAGGATGGAAACAAGTACTGAAATTCAAAGTTGTATTTAATCCTTTAAACAAGGACTTCCAAAAGTTCCATGTGAACTTAGGATCTCTGTCTGAGATTATGATTTTTGGTATCCCATGTAATCGAAAAATCTGCTTTAGAAAAATATCCGCTATATTGGCAGCCTTGTAAGTAGTTTTAACAGGTATAAAATGAGTTGCCTTACTTAACTTATCAACCACTACCATAATAGAGTCATTTTGATTCTGATTTCTAGGCAGTCCAGTAATAAAGTCTAGACTAATCATTTCCAATTTCCAACTGGGAATAGGTAAAGGCTATAGCAAACCAGCTGGGTGTTGGTGTTCGGTTTTTACCTGTTGACATTCTAAACATCTTGCAATATAATCAGCTACTTCAGTTTTCATATTTGGCTAAAAATACTCTTTTCTTAACATGGTTATAGTTTTTTGATAACCTGGATGACCTGAATATGGTGTTTTATGGATTTCATCCAGAATTAACATCTTAACTTTAGGTACGTTAGGTACATACAATTTATCTTTAAACAGTAAAAACTCTTTTTCATTTAAACTGTAACCTTTTATCAAGTTTATTGTGGGGTTTTCCTTAGCTTTAGCTTGCAATTTCTGATAAATTTCATCTTGTTTTACCCCTTCTTTAAGCTATTCATCTAAGTCTGAAACGTAAGTACTTATTGCTATTGCGAAATTCAGCCTTGCGTTCCTACTTAATGCATCACAGACTTTATTTTCTTTACCTTTTATATGCTAGATTTCAAAATCATACTCGCTTAAGAAAGCTAACCACCTAGCTTGTCTAGCATTTAGATTCGGGTGATCTAAAAGATATTTCAGTCCTTTATTATCTATCATTAAAACAAATTTTCTACCGATTAGGTGGTGTCGCCACATTTTTAAGGCATGTATCACAACTGCTAGTTCCAAATCATATGTTGCGTAATTCTTTTCGTGAATTTTTAACTTTCTATACTCATAGGCAATAGCATGCCCTTCTTGAGTCAAAACACCGCCTAAGCCTTCATTACAAGCATCAGTGCATACTACAAACTCTTTATTATGATCTGCTATTCTTAAAATAGGTGCACTGGTTAATAAAGTTTTCAACTTCTTAAAGCTTTCTTCTCATTTCTGGTTCCAGTCGAACTTCTTTCCTTTCTTCTGCAAGGAAGTTATCGGATTGGCTATCCTCGAGAAACCTTCAATGAACCTCCGATAGTAACCAGTAATGCCCATGAAATATCTAACATCCGTCACATCTTTAGGAACCGACCAATCTTCTATTGCCTGTATCTTTTTAGGATCTACAAAAGTTCCTTCCTTGGTCACTACGTGACCTAAATACTAAATCTTATCCTTAAAAAATTCACACTTACTAAACTTTGCGAATAGTTGATGTTCTCGCAACTCTTGCAAAACAATTTTTAAGTGTTCTTTATGTTCTTCTTTATTTTTTGAATAAATTAAGATGTCGTTGATGAACACGACCATGAACTTATCTAAATACTTATGCATTATATTTTTCATTAAACACATAAAGACAGCTGGGGCGTTAGTAAGCCCGAATGGCATTATGACAAATTCGTAGTGTCCATATCTTGTTCTAAAGGCTGTCTTGAAGATGTCTTCATCTTTAATCCTCACTTGATGATATCCTGACCTTAAATCTATCTTTGAAAACAATGGGGCTCCACGTAGTTGATCAAATAAATCATCTATGCGGGGCAACGGATATCGATTTTTAATAGTGATTTTGTTTAGCTGACGGTAGTCTATGCATAATCGCATAGTTCCGTCTTTCTTTTTAACAAAGATGACAGGTGCCCCCGAGGGAGACACACTTGGCCGAATGTATTTTTTATCTATTAACTCTTTTAATTGCGATTTTAACTCATTAAGCTACAATATGTTCATTCGGTAAGGGGCCTTTATGCTAGGTAGTGCACCAGGTACTAGCTCAATGGTGAAATCCAATTCCCTTTTTGGAGGTAATCCCGGAATTTCTTCTGGGAATACATCAGCATATTCTTTTAAAACAGGGATATCTTCTATTTTTAACTTGTCTGTTTCAATTTTACTTTCTTCATCGGTAATTGTTACAGCGTAAGCTTTACATCCTTTTCTAACAACTCTTTTAAGTTGTAAAGCAGAAATCTGCCTTACGATAGTTTTTCTAGGAATACCCTTAACAATTACTGGTTGTTCATCACTGTTTAAGCATGTGAAAGTTTTATCATAACAGTTTAAAATTACTCTATGCTGTTCTAACCAGTCCATACCAATCAGCAAATCATATGAGCCAAGTGGCAAAACATTAAGTTTAATAATAGTTTCAAGTTTATCCATAAGTAAAGCACATTCTTTCACAAAGCAAGTTACTTTTCTTTTAGCCCCGGTGGCTAACTGAACTAACCATGAATTCTTAAACTTATCGACAGATAACTTACATTTTTCCACTATCTGAGGTGCAATATAACCAAGACTAGCTCCTGGATCAATTAAAATGTTTACAGGGGTCTGATTAATCATACCTTCTACTTCCACCATGGAAGTCTGATATTCAGCTTGTCGGTTCTCCAAGGCTGCGTTAATTCTGGGCATGCTCCTTACTAGTTCCCCAACAGTCATCTCCTCCTGTACAGTATGAATGTTGCTAACAGTCTTCTTCCGGTTTGGGCAGACTGAAGCATAGTGCGGGCCATTACATTCCCAACACTTGACAGGCTCTTTATGCTCAAAATTCTTGGTAAAATTTCCAGGATTATTTGCAGTTTCCTTACCCTTAAAATTGTTTTGATTATTGGGTGTACTATTCCTATTTCCCTGGAAATTCTTGTTGTTAGAATAGTTTTTGGCCTCATTGTTCTTAAAATTGCTGTTAGACACAAAATCCTTCTTCTTGAATGCGGAATGATTGTTATTTTTCTTAGCCTTCCAGTTGGCCAAGCTTTCTTTCTTCCGATTCTGCTCAAAGCAAAAATTAGCCTTCCTCATAGCTTCCTCCAGGGTCTTTGGGTTATCATATTCAATTCTATCTTTAATATGATATGGTAAACAGCTAAGGAATCGCTGTACTTTTGGTTTCTCATCCACTAGGTAGGGTACATACCTAAGTAGACTTAAGAATTTACTGTTCTGATCATTCATTGTCATTGAACCTAACTTTAGTTCATAAAACTCCTTAGCCCTTTCCTCGTAATACTGCTCGGACAGAAATTTCTTTTTAAAATACCGCTTAAAGGTACTCCAGTTAACTTCCTTCTCTTTTATACCCTTAACTCTCTTCAAGTCCTGCCACCAAATATAATCGTTTCCTGAGAGGTTATATATATCCATCCTAGCCTTTAACTGGTTAGAATAATTATATATCTGGAAGTACTTCTTCATCCCGGACAACCAGGACTCAGCATCCTCCCCCTTCTCAGTCTCTCCATTAAAGGTTGGTGGTTTTATCTTTTTGAATTCCCCTGATATTTCCTCATAAGGTTTATATTTCCTCTTCTTGACGTACAGATCATCATCACTACTATCACTAGTAGTATGATAACTTTGTCGTTCACCAAACACTTCTGACGATGAACTACTTTCAGTCTTTGTATGCTTCATCTTTTTAGATTTTCTTGGATGACTAGCATCTTCAGATTCTGACCCTCTACCCCTTCCTTCGGTTTGAAACTTTTTCATTAGGATCTGATTCAGCTCTTCTTGAGCTCTCAGAATCCTTTCATTGTCTTTCTTTACAGACTCCATTTTAGTTTTCAAATATTTTACAGTCTGTAACAACTCTAAGGAATTTGTAGTTACATCCCCTGGTATAGGATCTCTGGGTAAATTTCTTGTTTCTGTAGCTGGAGACTCCTCCTGTGTATACTCTCCCAGCCTTTCCATACTTGCTTGTTAAACTTCAGAAAAAAGACAATTCTCTGTTGAATAACATAAAAAAAAATAATTAAAATACATTAGCATAATAATTTAATTTACTGTTTTATGAAAGCTAGTCGGGCTGCATCAAGGCCTAGTGTTTGAACCTTATGCTCTGATACCACATGTCACAACCCCAATTTTTCGTAAAAATTTAAAATTTTCGAGTTAACAACAAATGTTATAACCTGCGGTTCTACTAACAGCTAACAGTTAGCCTAAAGATCAGTTAAGTAAGTGGTTTCTTAACAGTTTATTTTTCGTAGCAGGATAAAGATCTTTTTGTGTGTTATTTGCTTCAGTTTACTGATTAGCTCTTTTATGTCAGTAGGTGAAATCTACTTATAGATCCGGGGCTTACTCAGCATTCGTGCTAACGTAGATGAATACTGTTTCTTACAGGTTTTAACAGGTATGATCGATCGAGTATATATTTTTAAAGATTTATTAATGTCAGCAATATTTTATTTGCAAATTAAAAAGCTTAGTACAATAAGCTGCTAAACACTAGACAGCTCCTCAAGGTAAAATCATTTGATTTCCATCAGTTGTTTAGATAAACAAGCTTAGAAAAAGTGTAATGACAGTACAACATAATTGCGACTTTATCATTAGACTCTCAGATATGTGTATTTCTTCTTTAGTCTAAGTGGTTAGTAATACTCAAAAACATTGTTTTACTTGACAATATTTTGCAATATTATCTTGTCTTGCTTGTATAATCATTAGCCCTTAAAAATTATTTCTATAGGGTACTCATAGCCTATTATCTTATAAACAGTAAGAACTTTTGAATGTAGAAACTATGACCATTATATTCTTCTACAAGAGCTTAAGGCTACCCATACTTTGTTCCTAAGTTTAACTCTGAGTTCTACTTACTTTTGAAAAAGTAATAGGATCGTCCTTATTCCTATCATCAGTTTTATCTCTGTAATTATCTTACCGTCCACTAGACCCTTATATGAACATAAAGTCAAATTGGAAGTACTCCCAAATATTAATAAAGTAATGTCGCATAAACTATACGACATACTTTTGTGATAATACTTTTATCTTTAAATTTGTACTACTTCATAGTTTCATTGCTATGGGAGTTATCAGTTCATTTATAATTGTTAATTATGCATAAATGACTTGTTTGATGAGCCATCAATCTACCCAAGTTTGTTATTGTCACGTATACAATTATACCCTTAACTTCTTGACATTATTATACGATACTATCTATAAATGTTAGACTTAGAAATTCTTAAAGTAAAAAGGGTTTACTATACCCAGCTATAAAAATGAGTGGTATATCAAAGGTTAACTTACCAAGCACTCAAATCCCAACCTTCATCGAGTTCAAGTTTGCAAGGAACAATTCAAGGGTCTTAATGCTTTGTTACTAGAGTCGCCACAGTCTTGTAATAGATAATATGCACTCTAGTAAAACTATACTAAGATTCATCTATGTCCTAATCTAAAAATATAACATATATCATATGCTATCTAACTTATTAAAACCAAGTTAGAAAATAGTTATGCCATCGTTTAACTCATTATGATAATGTATAATATAAAACAAAATATGTTGTTATGGCAAGGGTTTTGGCTTATTCCACGTCGGGTTTATGTTTATGGTTATACGTGACACCATGCTTGGTCAATGTAAACTCTTCCACGACAATAATTTGGTGATTAAGTTTATATAATACATAATGCAAATGATTAGAGGTTTGGCTCCAAATTATTGTCCTGTTGATATAGTTTACCCCGTGTTGCAAAATCAAACAAATAATATATTTCTCCATGCAGGAACTATGGAATGCGACCCTTGTTGTTGAATAAATTTTAAGGCTACGTGGAGGAATCTTGTCCATGTGTAGAGAGTATAAAACACTCTGGAAACCTAACCTAAAGCATTGTTATCCCGTAGTTTACGCTACTCCAGGGTTGCTTGGGCTCGTCTTCCATGGCCGTCGTCGTTCTCCTGGTTACCATCGCGTTATACCTTGACTATGTGCTACCTCCATCCTCCATTGAGTGGTTTTGAATGCTAGTATTTCTCTGTCATTCGTGGAGTTGTTCTTCTTGCTGTTTGTGTTTCGTTGTCTGTGAAACCTTCTCCCCAAGGTCTGTGTAGTTTGGTGAATCTTCAGTTTCCTTCTCGGCTCTTCTTAGCTTGATACTGTGTGAGGTTTTTAAGAGTTAATAGGTTCTCCACTGTGCCGTTTATAGGTGACAGTGCTCACGAAACGGCTCACCAAACTCCGTGTGACAAGTAAATATTTCATACACCTTTCTTTTATACACAACAAGTTTTCAATAAAGAAATATCTTCAAGCTTTTTACATGTAATAAGGTTTGCTGACAAGGGCTTACACTTGCTGCAGATGCTCGTTGAAGTGCAGCTTGTACAGGGATAAGAAGACAACCCTTGCGACAGTGGTGGCTCGTGGCTCCATTTCGAGTAAGCCCTGTGGTTTGAAGGATGGTTTCTCTCCTTAATTATAGTTGGGGTGGTTGTTGGACTCACCCAGGGTTTGAATACCCTTTCTTGTCTTGCCATGAGTCATATGTGTTGTTTTTATGCTGTTACAGGTTATTATAAACATGTTTTTAAAATCAAACCCTTGACAGGGTGGATGCCCTTTGTGAGTGTAGTGTTTTTGGTTGAAGCTTGGCTTCACAGTCAGTTTTGGATGTGTACTTGCGAAGATAGCTTCGTTGCAACTTGTTTTTGATTGCTAGTCGTTGAGCTGTACTCTGTAAAATTTAGGGTTGATACCCTTTTTGAAAATTAAAGAAGTTAAACTCTGTTGAGTATTTATCAGGTTTTTATATGTTAAAAGTTGAAAGATGTACTCACAGCCGTGATGTAAATCTTGAGTATTTGATGAAATTCGTCGGTTAGGGTTTAACCTGTAAAACCCTTGTTTGGTTTATTTTACTCTTAAGTTAATAATTATATCGTTTCTCTATTTTAGTCTATTTGTCCTTAAACGACTGAGAATGGATTATTTTAATTATCTATGATGATTACACAGTTTACAAGAGAAATGATTATTATGTCGGTAATGGCAATGTTTTAGTTTTAAGGGTTTGAATCCCAATAATTAGATATATGCTGTTTTTAATAGACTCTGTTTTCTTTTATAATTATAATTGCACTTTTTAGTAAATAATTTTTAAAAGAAATTTACCTAAGTAAAAACCTAGGTTACTAAAGTACTAGAATTATTTATAATTTATATTTTAATATTTATCATTTATGCTCAATACATGAGCTAGGGTTTTACTCCCTTTTATTTTTAATAGGATAGTGTTTCCTATGTTATTACCTTGTAATTATTATTACTGTATACAGTTTTTCTTTAATTTGTATTTATAAATTATTAACCTATAGCTGTCTCTGTTTAAGAATAACAATAATATTATTTACATTTATAATACTATTATTTACGTAAAACATACATTCTTAAGTTTATGTTAAATCTTGTTTATATAGAGGTTATGACTGAAGGCAGTCTGTAATCTTTGTGTTAGTTTAATTTAATTGGTAACTGTGGATTACTTAGAATACAAAGTTAAAGAACCTCCATACTTATCAGTGTTCTTTATATTTACACAGTTCTACAAAAGTATAATATAGTTTACAGTATTTACTTAAAACTCTAAGTTACTTCTGTCCTTTAGCTATTAAAGCTCAGTAAGGACTATTGCAATCTTTATCATATTATTTAATTATAGTTCAAATAGATACAAGAAGAGTAATTGTTACTAAAGGGAAAAACTATCAGTACTATATTTATATCTATCATAATCTATTAACTTCCAGTTGATAAGACTAATTCTTTTATTTTCAAGTAAAGTACAGTCTATGTAAATAAAGACTGTGTAGAAAATAATTGATAAAAATTTACCTACTAATGTCAAACAGTATTATGAGTAATATTCTGTATTAACATGCTATTTGCATAGTCTATTTCTAATGACATGTCTGCAAAGAAATTAATAATCTTTTAGAAAGCATCTATCTACTGAAAAGTAACATTTCATTACTCTGGACATGAATATTCAATTCATTATAATCCTATCATACTTTATTTACTTAAACAAACTACATGTGCTAGAGTACGATCTGGATTGCTTCAGATGGGGAAAAACACAGGTAGGATTTATCTTTCATCACAGTACATATTTAGTCTAGAATAACTAAGAGGTTTTAACACAACATATCATAACATCATTCATTTACTGATCATACATAGAGAATAACTATAACATAGGAATTAAAAGATAATGAAACTTGTCTTTAAAGTTGGACGACAACAACAATGGGAGGCCGTTCCTCCCTACCAACTCTTGGAGAGCGCTGAAACAACGACTTCTCAGGACCCCCAAGCCTGTTCTGGTCTGCTTGGCTGGAACTAGGCGGAGCAATCAACAAAGTACCAGTCCTGAGACTCAATACCAACTCTGCACACTGCAGTAAGATCTTTCAGCTGCAAAGCTGCACTAGATCAACTTCCTGCAATTTACCCCTCAAACACCTTCCTTCAATTTCCCTTTCCCAATAAATTCCTTGAAGTGCATTCACCTAAATGATTCTTCTCCTGGAATGAGCAGCCTCAGCTCTCTACATTGGGCACTTTTAATAAGATTGCCTAGTTCTTTTTGGGTTAGTTGTCATTAATTGAGCCACTCGCTCTGATCCCACTTTCTTGGGGGATCATGACCCCAAATGTAGGGAAGTTGCCACCTGTAACATAGGAAGTGTTTGAGGATGCTGCCACTTGTATTTTTGCTCTCCACCTATTTCCTTCCACCACTTGACCAGTAACACTCTTTTTAATAGCTCTCCCAGGCTGTTGTCTCCACTTTTATTTATTAAAAATTAAATATTCAGAATTACATTCCACATCCTTGACTCTGCTGAGTCATCAGTTTCCAGTTAGCATTAAATTTAACATAATGTTTGGGAATAATATCAAAATAAAATAACATTACTTTACAAAATCGGGGCATGTGACAGATTCATTGAAACTCTAGATGGATGTAGGTTGGAAGAATTTACTAATATACAATCCAAAGTTTCATATATTGGTAAAAGGTTGGATATGATTCAAACTATATAAAGGACACATACCTCATTGTGTCTCAAAATTGGTTATGGGGACCCTTTAGGTTGGTCATGAAGTGATAGCTCCCTAGTTTTGATCCTAGGCGTGAACCCCTGGTTATTCAACATATATGGCTTATTTTTCCAACCTGTTACAGAGAAAAACTTCCTTTCTTGGGGTGGACCACAACAAATAGTATGACAACAAAAATCAATCCATTCTCCAGCATGCTAGATACATAAAGGAAACTAAACACTAAGGGATAAGAATTGTACATCAACCAAAGGTTCGAAGAAGATCCCCATTGAGCTCTCAATCAAAACTTGTCCCTACATTTCGTCCTTAACAACAAAGAGATATACAAGCATGATATATAATGTGTTAGTGTTTAATCTAACATATTAAATTTAAACATGTATACAAAGTAATTACATCCATGGATACAGATATTCATAATTACACATGAAATTGGACAAGAAATGGATATTTCTATTAATGTAAACAGAGATACAAATGACAACCTCTATTGGCACCTTGTCGGAACCAAGAAACCGAGTCCCTCCACCTCGGCCTCCACCACTTCAATCCTCCATGCAATGGCAAGCTCATAAAGACAAGGGCAAGCTTGGGAAAGAGCACTAATGGATTTCTCAAGGACAAAGGGATGCAAACTCAAGCATACACGAATTGGGCAAAATTTCGTTATAATCTATTTACTCTCTGAAATTCTCCCCTCCAATGCTTCACAATAGCTCAATATATATCCCCTCAATAGGAAGTGAAGGGTCGAATCGGAGCGTTTCTCAACATATGGAGGAAATGATCAAGTCATTCGTTACTTGATGGGGAAAACTTCAAATATATATAAGCATAAAACCCGATTTACACAGGTGACAGTGGTGCAAGCTGCGTATACGAGAGTTGTAGACTTATGACCTGCGTATATCTTCAAAAACTGTTTTTTATAGGGCTAAGTTGGAGCATTAGGGTTATGGTGAGCAAATGGGGTATAGTGAGTCTGCATAGGGACAGTGAAAGGCCATCAAAGCATGATGTATTAGGTGTGGAAAATCACATTATAACATATTCCCCCTAATGTGTGAGGTTAGAGGGGTACATGATGGTCAAAATACATTATAATATTCCCAGGAGTGGAGTAGTGACGAACCATGTGGAAAAACCAACCACTCGTCAGCATAATACAGTGATAAGTCTCTACATATGATTGCAGACATGAAGTATACATAGAAATCCTAGATACATATCAGTACAATGTCCATGAATATGCATAATAGACATATGTCATGAGTGGTCATCACCACGTAAAATATATAGTGAAGTATGGTCTCCATAGTAAATGAAGACATATGGTGCATAAGAAGGTACATTAAACTTTGGCATGAGAACTGAAATCTCATAAATACTGTCGCGATCAAGCAAGTAGCATATATGGTATGCCACCAAATTCTGAGGTCTTCTACACAAATCACCGCTAGTGCATGTCCCATTGTGTGAATAAAGGTATTGAGGCCGAACATGATGGACAATCATCTGATTACCGTTCATTGATGTATACCATTAACAAACATGAGGCATCCCACTGATAATGATAATGGGAATCAAGGTACAAAGTGCATTCAATCAAGTGTGAATAGATGTCTTGAGGTCGAACACTTTAAAAAATCCATCGATCATGGGACATTGATGTATTCCCAAATCTATCGATGGCGAGAGAACCTGGCACTGATGATTGTAAGTCTCAAGGTACTCAATGGACTCTAGATCCTAATTCCAGAATAAATGATCTGAAGTCGATGGAATGGAATCCACTAAAATGAAGGCATTAAGGCATCTTCCATCAACCAACATGAGGTACTCAGCAACGCTGGTAATTTGGAAGAACTCGAATGAACAAGATGTGCGCAAACCAATAACCAATGTATCAGGAATGGTCAACATTTAGAGTCAATATAACTGAGGAATGGCTGAATCGGGTTAAATAATTCCTTCGAACAAGAGCATAAGGTAGATGGACACACTTAGGCATCATAGAATCAAAGTGTAGACAAGGAGAACTATGTGACACAGGAGGCATCAACAGAGACTCCATAGTGACTAGAAGCATAACCAGTTGGTGGAGAAAGATTTGAATAATGAGTACAACAATAAGGCACTTGTCACATTTGTCATGACTTCTATGCTTTGAACAAATTGACCATCGAGGATAAGTTTCCCATTCCTATCATTGTTGACCTTCCTCATTAGCTCAAGGGTGCTCAATTCTTCACCAAACTTGATATTCACTCAAGCTATCATGAAATTCACATGAAAGAGGAGGACACTCTCAAAACTACTTGTTTCACTCATGAATGCCATTACGAGCTCTTAGTGGTTCCCTTTGGCATTTGAAATGCACCCTCCATCTACTAAATTCTCATGAATAAAATATTTAAACCCTTCTTGTGTAATTTTGCTATCGAAGTTTTTGAATACATCTTGATTTATGGTAACACTTGGAAAGCCTATGTAGCCCAAGTGGATAAGGTCTTACAACTACGTGTGGATCATCAACTCTATCTTAAAAGGTCCAATTGTGACTTTGGTACCTCTAAAGTGGAATATTTAGGTTGTATTGTTACTTAAGAGGATATGCATGTGGAGTTGAAAAAAAATGAAGCTATGGAGGGAGGATTGGCCTTGTTGGTTGTGAAGGGTTGAGACTAGGGTCCTTACACAAGGGTCAACAAAGGTCTATTGTATTCTAGATGCACTAGCATTTTCAATCCTCCCATAGGGAAGAAGCTTTGATCCAAAGTGCAACCAAGAACATTGAAATATGGGGTAAACCTTAAGGGATGGATGCAACTTAATAATATTGTCTAATTAACATTTAAATACTATTTGTGTGAATTAATTAGCATCATGCAACATAGAAACTATAGATAAACAATAAATCAAATTCGCCATTTGGATTCAACATGCAAACATATTTCACATAAATTTAAAGGGGGGATCCACAACATTCCCATTTTAAGCATAACTTCAAGTCACAACCATAATACATTCTCATACATTATATGGAACCCTCATTCCACAATCATAGCTATAAAAAACATTAATAGCAACATTTATAGTATTTCCATCCAATCACCAATATCTGACAACCAACCCCTTTCTCTTACCCTTCATGGATTTTTATACAAACTGGGTTTTTTTCATTGACACTGTTAATATAGTTACAAAAGAGAAGTACAACTAGGTCGGCCCATTATCCACATCGGTGCATTAATAATGGTCTATAACCATTGTCAATTGATTCACACCATGTCCTTTCTACACCTTTACCACATATTATGTGTTATTCTCAATGCTTCTTTCTAATAGTCAATCTTATGTAGTCTTTATATAAAAATGAAAGGGCCAACAAGCTTCCATTACAACCATTGAATTTCTCTTGAGTCAACAGTACTATTGTGTAAATCCTTCAAATGAAAGAGCCAACTTGGGGACGACCTCTACAAGTTTGTCATAGAAAGCCTAGAATGCATGCACTTGTGATTTCCTCTTTCCTAGTAGGATAGAGACACCTACAAATAATGCTTATGGCTTCTCACTATCTAGCTTTGATGGTAGTGTCTTTTCCAAGGCCACCCACTATGCATTTGCAAAAGAGTCCAACTACTTGAATACCAAATAATGGACACGGTCATAGGAAGGAACTCACATAGGAAATTCTTGTTTGCAACTACGACTTTGTGCAAGGGATCCAACTAATCATTCACAACCTAGATCTCAACATCTTTGGCCTATTGTTTGAGGGGATTAGTGAGGGTTCGAACATCCATGTTCATTTGGTTTATATTATCTTGCAAATCCTCCACTGACTTCTATCTCTTTTATAACAACCCCATCCAGTCCTACACAATAGTGAAATACTTCAACTATATGTAGTATCTGTGTGTAGGTGTTCACAAGTCACATTTAATTCTACAAATAGAAATGGAAAGTGGTTCATGAGCTCCCATTGACACTGACTTCTTATGACCATACAACATCTCATCGAACTTCTAAGTGCCCTGTTTGGACACAAAATTGACTCCATGATGAACATAATAGCTCCACACCTTCCTCAATAAGGGCGACGAACATAATCTCTAGCAATAAGGGCTCTTTAGTTTAGAACTCTAGCCACATTCCCTCTAAATGTACCCAAACAACTTTCACTGCATGTTTGACTTGTTGGCAAGTGTGTTGTTCGTGATATCTATCTATGACAACATCAACGATTTGAACTTATAACCACTGTTTGGTGACCTACAATACTTCTTGGTCATGCTTCATGTGAGATATCCTTTGTTCAACTTCACCCATAGCGATCCACAACATATGAACCAATTGTGAGGTGAAGCACTACTAAAGTTCCACAAGTGAAGTGGTTTTCCAAGCAATTGAAATATAATTAAGTGGTTAGCCACCAGTGATGGATGGGATGGACTGATATGATGTTGGGTCCCAACCTCTACTTTCACTCATTCCTAGGGATCCTTTGAAAGGAAATGGACCATTTCTACGTTCTCTTGGAAGATGTACAACATTGCTTAGTAATGTATAATATCTTGCATAAGTTGCTCAATATGTTCCATGAGTAATAGGATATTTAAGGGTGATGATGATGGGGGGGGCTACTTGGCATGTTCTCATGAGTCTCCTCATATTTCTCGTCATCCATACTATGTCAAACTAGGCACCCACATCCCCTTGCCATTGTTCAGATGCAAGGGACTAATGTGAGGGCTCATCACCATTTTTTTTTGACAGAAACAATTATGGGATTGTATTATAAAAGTAGCGACTGAGTCACTGGTACAGATACAAAAAATATGGCTTATAGCTCTGCTAGGAAATCCTTGAGTTCATTGTTCAAAATTCTGAAATTCAGAAAACTAATATAATAATTTAAATTGGAGAATAAAGCAATATCCATATATTAACTAACTAACTCTCAAGCCTGGTATTCTAAGATCCAGTTTGAGCAACAACGTGGTCACAGTTCTTGTAGCTCACTTGTTGCATCTCCTTATCCTGAAGAATTTCCAATCAAACGTAAACTGACCAATGTGCATCTCAAGCTTCATAACCCTTTATGCTAACTCCAAATTGGTTGCTACTTGACCCAAGAGATGACCTTCTTCCTATTGCAACACATCATTAAAATTTCCAACATCCCTACTTGAAACGTCACGCCCACCCTCAGATAGAATGGTTAAATTAAGCCACATATTTGGATTCATATTACAGACCTTTGAGTCCAGGAGGTGACCTGCGAGACATGCCCTGCTCAAGCAGCAGAGAATGAGACTGTCAACCGATTGCTCCCAATGCTCCCATATGAAACTCCATACTTGCTTGGTCCCATCCTTCCAGCACATAAATATCCTTCCACCCATCGATTCATGCAGGATCAGGCTTGTATCATTAGCATTCATGCAATTAATCACTAGAACGACACACTTAAGGGAGATGGGCACCTTGGATGACATGATTAACATAAAAGATCATTTTTTATGAGACGAGTCGCCTTGTTGGAAGCCTGATCTGCCATTTGATTCAATGCTTGCAAGACATGATATAACTTGCTTGTTCGAAAGGAGCGTGTAAGAGTCTTGATTCACTAAATAAGTTTATTTGATTTCAATTTTTTTATTTGTCTAGGAACATTCATAGCTTGGATTATTATGCGAGAGTCCCCAAAAACAATGGCTTCATCGACGCCAATTTTTTCCATTTGCTTCAGTCCTTGCAACAGGCCATAGGCTTCAACCATATTGTTTGTATCAAACCCATATCTCCAGGAAGAATCTATTTTAATGTTTTCTTTGGGATTGTAGACAACCCCTCCCTCTCCTGCCTTCCCTGAGTTACCTTTAGAAGCTCCATCGAAGAACAACCTGTAAATATTCCTCTCCTTTCTCCAATTGTCGAACTGAAATTGGTCAAGTCTTATCTCCCAAACTTCATGGTGATGGATCATAGGGACAATGCAATATTTAGAGATATTAAAGTAATTTAGCGATTTTGATTCTTATGGATGCAAAGGAACCGTTTTTTTAGGAAGGGAGAGAGTCTGAAGGCAATCCCCAATAAGAGCTTGAGATTTGGATACAACTTGCACTAGAGTATGATCCAGTTCTCTAAAAATTATGTTATTCCGTTCTAGCCAGATTTTTCGTACTATTAATTTTGGTAGAGTCCACCAGCAGTAATTGAGACCAGCTTTTTGAGTCAATTAGCATGGAGATTTCTAGTCTCATGTGCTAAAAAGCTGCGAGATACATTTTGGAAGATCAATATTTCCAAACCAAGGAGTTGTCACCCAATCCCAAACTTCTCAAGCGAAAGGGACATTTCAAGAATAAGTGATCCAACATTTCTTTGCTCTCTCGACAGAGAGGACATTGGATGGGGCTTGCAATCCCCCTTTTTACCAAGTTTTCTCCCATGAGGAAGATTTTATGAACAAGAGTCCATACAAACATGTCTACCTTGGGTAAACTTCTATAGCTCCATAAATTCTTCCAAACAACATGATTTTCAGGAACATTTGGGAAAGCAGAGAAGAGTTTATAAACTTGAGTCGAGGAGTAAGAGCTTGACTTGGTGCCCCATGTTTATCTTTTGTTGATCTATCGATGGGCACGAGTCCCTATAAATAAGAAAAAAGTTGAGCTTTTTCTCCTTCCAGAAGAGAAGAATAGTTGGGTATGTTCCAGTTTTTCCAAGAAGAGGAGGGGCCATTGTTCCAACTTGAAATATCCCAAATTGGTTTTAGGCCTTATCCAAGCACGAAGATTCTGGATTCCAGGAGCCATGTCGAGGGGAGGATTTCCCAAAATAGAGTCCTTCCAAATGCCAATTTGTTTCCCATTTCCAGGGATCCAGGTCAATCCTCCCTGAATAGAGAGATATATGTTTGAAATAGTGTAAAAGTAGGAGATCATTTTTTGATAATAGGATCTTTGTCCAAACAGCACAATCGGGTTCCAGAGGAGTATTTTTTCCTAAGAACCTGACTGCTCCAAGAAATATTGCTTCCTATTATGTTCCAGAGAAGTGTGGATCCCAGGGTCAGATTCTGGCATTTAAGGTCACAAATCTACAACACACCCTCCTATATTGTCTTCTTAATCTTTTTCCAACTTACAAGAGAAAATCCACCCCCCCATACTTTTCCCTCCTTGCAAGAGGAACTTTCGAAGCAAACTCGATTGTGAAAAGAATTTTTGAGGGAGTTATCAGAATGGAGCTTTGGTAAATCGAAAGACTACTAAAAACTAATTTAATTAACGTCACTTTCCCTACCAAGTTAAGACAAATTGCTCCCCATGAGAGAAGTTTCTTTTTTATCTTTTCCACCAGAGGGCTCCAATCTGCTGCTTTTTTAGAAGCTTTAAAAATTGGGACACTAAGATATTTAAAGGATTCCCAATGGGTGACACCCTCGATACCAATAATTCAAGAAATATCACACATCTCTCTTGGATTGATGTTCCAACTATAAATTTGACTTTTTCTCAAATTTATCTTACTTCTTGAAGCTTTACAATAGGATTCTAACTCGAATTTGAAACTTTTGGCAATATTTGGGCTTGCACATCCTAAGAGAATAGCGTCATCAACAAACTGAGCATGATTGATATCCTTGTATCCATGGGCCATTCATATACCAATTAGATATGGGTCTTGCCTCGATCATTCCAATTGAAAGTTGAACCCCGCCGCTTGAATCGCGTAGAGCAGAGGGGAGAGTGGACATCCCTGGCACAATCCTCTGGAGGCTTTAGAAAGGGAAGCCTCTCTACCATTGATCATAGGGGAAATCCATGGTTCGTTGTTGCAAGCTTTAACCCATCAAATGAAAGAAGGATCAAATCCAAATCTCCTCATTACTTGAAATAATAAAGCATGCCAGACTCTTTCAAAAGCATTAGCTAAATCATTTTTTGCCACCATTCCTTTTTCTCGGTTTCTCGTGCTAGAATGGATTGCCTCTTGAACCAAAATGATGTTGTCCCAAAATTTCCTTCCTTTAATGAAGCCTCCTTGATTTTATGGGATGAGAGTGGGGAGGATGTCTTTTAATCTTTTGGACATTATTTTGGTGATGATCTTGTATCCTATTTTGCATAAAGAAATTGGTCAAAATCTATCAAAAGAGGTAGCATATTTTTCTTTTGGGATAAGATCTAGAAAGGTTGAATTAGTGTTTCTTCCAATCTTGTCACAGTTTTGTGATTTCATCACCATTTTGTGTAGATATTTGTAGACAATATCCCAGGAGACTTTGAGAAACCTTGCTGTGAATCCATCATGTCTAGGTGCTTTATCCTCTTCCATATCCTCCACCGAAATCTCTACTTCTCCTAAAGATACTGGCTTGGTGAGATTAAGATTATCCTTTGTTGCAAAAAGTTTGGGACTAAGTCCATACTACCTTGAATATCTGGGGCCTGATCTGTATAGTCCTCTGAGTAAATTAGGCTGGAATACCTAACCACTTCTTCTTTAATTTTATCAAACTCAACAATAAACTCACCTTAGACATGTATCTCTTGAACTTCTTTAAATTTCTTATGGGCTTCAACTTGCTTATGAAAGTAAGTTGTGTTACGATCTCCTACTTGAAGATAAAGGCTTCTTGAATTTTGTCTCTAGTATTCTTATTTCTATTGACATGTTGTATGCAAGGATTGATGCAAGGCTACTTATTTTTCAAGAAGAGCTTTGGTAATAGGACCTGATTCCGGATTATGTTGGTGATCTTCCAACAATTGTTTGGATTCTAATCTAGCTTGAGAGGGAGAGATAATTAGTTTTGACCAACCCTTGAGAGCCTTTTTAGTTCTATGAAGCTTCTCTTCCCAGACAAAGAAAGCATAACCTGAGACCGAGACTGACCAAGCTTCTTTGAAAACCTCCAAGAAGTCATTTTGGGATGTCCAAAGAGGACTGAAGTGAAATGGGATAGGTCCCAAATTATAATCTTTTTTTAGTTCGAGAAGAATTTGTTTGTAGTCTGACCCTCCAAAAGGAAAAATTATGAGGAGGGGTTCAGATCTAATAAAAGGAAGGTATCTTGGGTAATAAACCTATCTAATCTTGCAGCGATGTGACTAGGACCAAGGCGCTTATTAGTCCAAGTGAATTTACCTTTGTATGGAACAATATAAGTCAGATCCCAATATAAGATGAACTCATCAACTTGTTCTCGGATGGGATCCTGAACCACTAAGCCTCCTCTTTTTCAAAATTGGTACAAGGTTACATTAATATCTCCTGCTAAGATGATATTGTCCATACGANTCTAGTGAGAGTTAACTTATTGTCTACTAACTCAAATTTTGTATTGTTCCAAAGGGTGTCGATTCCTCCTGAGGCTCCTCTAGATAAGACTACTAATCCTCCTTTTTCCCAAAATTTCAAACATCTATGAAGGAATGTTCTTTCCTCCATCTTTGTCTCCTGGATGAGTAGTAGGTCTGGTTGGGAAATTTGGATCAAGTCCTTCATAACTTCTTCCTTATTCTTGCTACCAAATCCCCTACAACTCCAAGAGAGAATCTTCATTACTTTCCATTGATTGAGGTAGGGACCCCTTTAGGGGGTAGCCCTTGTTGTCTAGTATTTCTAGGATTCTGAAGGAGCCTTTCTAGCGCTTGTTGGGATCCTTGGATTTTGTCCTTATAAGTGGCTTTCTCCCTCTATTCTTTTGTTGATTTCCTTCCTCTTGTTTATTTTTTCTTAGCAAACACATTCTTTCCTATTTCCCCTTCTTCTTCTTTAGACTCTTCGTCTATGGTTTCCTCTTGAATTTCAATTTCCTCTATGCCTCCCATTACTATCCCTTGTTGGGATACATAATTAGTCTTCGCTGCTTCCTCCAAGGCCTATTTCCCATTAGTCTCCTCAATATTCACAAGAGGGCCAAAATTGTTCCCACTAGATCTGGGGGGAGTTTGCTCGACTGATTTTTTTTGGGAGAGGATACATGAGTGATATTGGAGGGATCTGGTTTTTAAGCTTCTTTCCTTGGCCCTCGCATAACTTTGGGGTTTTCTTTGGAATTCTTAACAGCTTTCCAACCTTCAATCTTTTCCTTTTTTGGATGAGATTCTTAGTTTTGTGGACAATTCCTGTGGAAATTCATGTATTCATGACATCCTCTGCATTTGAAAGGCAATTGCTCATAGTCCAGGTTTTGGAAGTGTGACTAGGTCCCAACAATGAGATTTATTGCTTTAGGGTGGTTGGCTTCTAGATCTACTTCCACATATATGTGAGCACAAGCATATTAGTCCTTCGGGATTTTCGTGTTGATAAATCGACCTAGCGCATTTCCCATTGACTTAAGGGATTCGGGATTCCAACAATGCATTAACTAGTTTAGTAAACAAACCTAGAGTGGTACAACTTTAGGGATGTCTACAACTGGGTCGAATTCCAAAATTGACCTATTCAGATAAAGATCCTACGATCCCATGAAGTATGGGCCATTCCTTAATAACAGATCTTGATCTACTTTAGATTCAAAATCAAACAGAAAATATCCTTTGCCCACTCGATCTGTGAAATTAGAGGTCTCTAATTTCTTTGGACCCAAGTTTCAGTGGTTTTTGAAGATGGCCATAGCCTAGTGAGCTAACTGATCAGATATTGATCTGCCAAGGAAAATGCTACCCTGATGGTGTCCTCAGGAGTGAGGGAAACCACTGGAATATCATCCAATTTCTTAACGAACTTCGGCGACGCAGATCTGGAGGTTTTCTTCCCTTGTAAAGATACTAAACACATGAATGCATCAACATCTAATGGGGAAGAGGAAGAGGGTGGGATCAATCCTCGCTCGGTACACGCCATAGCAGGAGCAAAGCTGCGGATCAGCTCATGCAAAAACCTAGTTTTTCTTTTCTCTACTTATTGGTTATTAACCATGTTATGACGACTCGTCGCCATTTTTGTTGGCTGAAACGTTGCTCCTAGTTTTCTCTAACTTTAGATCCTTTGAAGGTTTCTCTCTATCTATAACTTACCCCACATCTTCTCTTACAATAATGTCCCTATGGTTTGAATTTTTCTCACCTACTCCTGATTAACCCAACCCTATAAACTCATTCCGCAATAGAAATCCTGAATCATCTAAAATGAAGCTAGGATGCTTGTTGTCAATGTTGATCATTATGACCATAGGTTTTTCAAAAACTTGTCATGTTTTTAGTGCCTCCTCCACTAAGTCCAAGTCATCCTTTGAACCAAAATATGCCAACTCTTGAAGAAACAGGTCAATAGGGGTGGGATTGGATGATGTTGTTGGTGCAAACCTAATGGTATTGGTCTCTAATGGTGGCTAAGTGTTTTAATGTGTGACCTTCATGGGAATATTGCTCAAAGTATTAACCACTCATGGTCATTAGGGGTACTACCTTACAAAATCCTAATAACGTGCCCAAGTAGTCCTTAAGATCCTTACCTAAAAATTGATTCACGTCAAGAATAGGTGCCACTAATATAGTTGGTAGTTACGGGGTTGCTAAGGATTGGCCAACATCAATGTTGAAGTCAGACTCCAAAGTGGCATGTCCTTCACTGGTCTTGTGCTTCTTTGAAACCTCCTCCTTCTTCACCACCTACTTGGACTTGACAACTCATTACTCAAGAATTGATCTTAGGAAAAATGTATGTGGTGCCCTATTTTTTCTTAGTCTTATTAACCCATATCCATGAGAACACTTTCTTGTCAAATACAAAAAAAAAATAGATAATAGAGGAAAGCAATGGTGTTAAACTTCTCTATGTTTTTTATGTGTAGTCTTTCATATAAACATATTATATTTTTTCATGCCAAACTAAATCTTACCCATGTTTGTATTCAACAGTGTCTATGGGATCCAAAGAAAAGGAGCGGTGATGACAATTCATTGGTCATACCATCTGTCGAAACTAACATTGTTGAAGGTTATGTTTTGGGCATCCTTCTGACTCTTCTAGGGAAGGAATTGTAATGCAATGATGCATCAGTTAGGCATTGGATGGATTTCTATTTCTTATGGTGGTTGCCACTTCCACATAGAAAAGTCAAACAATATATAACCAAATGAGAAGTAAGTAGATAAGGCATGAGCATTAACACATGCTTGTTGCAAATCATCCATAAAAAACTTACTCCCTTTCAATTTGACACTCTGTATACAAAATTCAACCATTGACAGGTATTTAGGGTTCACTCTCCCTTAATTTGTTTGTGTCTGAGGAAATTGTTGACCAATTTGTAGGAAAAATGAACTTGGGGATTATTGATCAATGAAATGATGGTGCTTTGACCCCCTCTCTTCATGCCATACATGTCATTCAACCTAGGATGTTATTTATATTCCACCCATGCTTCCCCATGCCTTGAAATGTGTGGGATACATCTCTCCCCCATAGCCAACCCTATCAACATGCCGATGTCTCACGCATGAATATGGTATGCATGATGAAACCACAAGCAATGTCCATGAAACTTGGTGATAAGGAACTTGACACAATGCATAAAGTCCCCTGTCGGTTGAATACTACTAGGTCATGCAACACCATCAAAGTAGATTTGTGAATCGACTCAAATGTTGGATTCCACATCGTGATGATGTTTCCAGACTACAATGTGATATATTCTAGGTAGACTTTTGAATTTATGTTGGGGAGTATATTTTCATTCATAAATTTTTGTAAACCAACTATGTATGCTCAAACTTCCCATGTAAATCCTACATTACCTCAACCTGTAGACCACAAAACTCCATTGTAACTACTGCTTTTTACATCCAAGTAGCCTTTGAAACCACAACCTTACTTGTTGATGCCTTACCCACTGTAATGTCCCCAACCCTTCGACCGACGAAGAGGACGCTACCATGGCCTTAACCATCCGGGCAACTAGCCCCATGAACATGTGCATTCATAAAATGTTGAAATGCTGAAACCAAATGCTTGAACTAGAACATTCATACATGATCATTTATCATACACAATGGAAGCAACATGCATTAATACAAGCATTCAACATGTTCATCATATTCATTAACAGTAATTAAGATTGCAGAAGTAAAATAGACAAAATTACTTATCTTATAAAGAACTCGTTCCGCAACCAGCTACGTCACTGCAACGTTCCACCCAACCATAGGCCAGCGTGCTCCTAAATATCTCAGCAACACCGCCACCCCTGAGCTGGGCATGATTCTCCAAGGAATAAGGAACAAGCATGCTTACACATAGCCAAGGTTACACAAACACAGCCAAGCCAACGTAGTTGGGTTTATCAGGCCATCAACAAGATAGCCAAGCCAACATGGTCAGGTTTATCAGGCCATCAAGGAGTTGGGAAAGGCTAAATGCTAAGCTGGTGAGCCCATTACAGAGCTAGGAATACCTACACCAGAACTAGCCTGACTTCTAAGACACCTACACACACCCAACACAAGGAATCAGTCCCTTCTTTGCTACATAGTCCCTCATGCCTTGCCTTCCCTTCCGGTGCTATTCAGGGGTTGTGGAGAAGAAAGCTAGCCCTCTAGCTCTGTCTGTGTGGTTTCCAAACACACCAGGTTTATCAAGCAACCCAAGCCCCATCCCTGCTCCCAACACAGTCCGAATACCAACCATTGCACGCATGCAATCAATCAGCAGTTACAACTTAAACCAGGAAAACGACTCCTGAGTCGTTCTTGGCCCTATCATGGCCAAAACGACTCCAAACAATCTGTAGCAGCCCCAAAGCATAACAACATACAGAACCAACAAACGTGGGGAAGAACAGCCCGTTCTGCACAACGAAGCCATTGGGGAAAACGTATGCAACCCACATCGGGGAGGAAAATGCAATCTCCCAACCTGTGCGTGGGGGAAAACTTGCACCAGACCCCAAAATACAGAGGGAAAACACACCAGATTCCACTATGTGGAAGAACGTGAATGACAACAAATAAGCGGCTCCCCTCCTGGCTGCGTGAGGTCAAATAGAATAGATGCCTGCGCGTGAAAATGAACAAACTCCCGTCCCCAAAATGTAAAGAAGACCCCAAAAAAACACATGTAAGGGAGACCACAACAAACCCACAATCGGTCTGTGAGGAAAGTATACACCCACACCATCCACAAAATCTGTAGAGGAAAATTGTGTGAGTAAAACCAGGGAAATCCTGTGCGTGAGAATGAACAACCAAGGGAAAGAATGGCGTAGTGGAGTGAGTGGAATGAGAGGCATAGTCATTCCTTTTCCCATCGTGAGGTTCAATCCGCCGGTGGAGTGTGCGTGTGGGAAAGGACTGACAGTCCTGCTACACTCCACTCCCAGCCATAACTACCTCAACTACTCAGCAGACCATTTAATAGTGGTGGTTGGATAAGGCAAGGAAAAGATGGGAAAATCAAAACAGGGTGGTGACACATGGATTTTCTCTCATGGCTCAAGGTTTGATAATTTCCCCCACCCTTATCCTTGTGAAAATCATGCCCCTTCTCATTATGGTTGCAGTGAGCATAGCTGGTTGGGTTCATTTAATTAAAGATGTATATTTACATGAAGACAAAACTTAACATGTATGCCACATGCCTCGATATATCATCGGTGACAATTTCAATACGAAACATAGCATAACCAATTAATGGTGGGTCCTTGGCCTTTAGCTCCACACCATGATTATTTACAATATATACATCATATACATCTAGTGCAACGGGGTCAAAACTAGGGTGTTACATTCCCCTCCCCCTTCAATAGCACTGTCCTCAGTGCTTTACAAAATTTGAACAAAATGCTACACTGGTATCACCTCAGTGTTCTACAGAATTGAACAAAAATGGATGTGTCAATCACATGGCATCCTCCAGCTCCCACGTAGCCTCTTCAGGTCTATACTGCTCCCATTGCACCTTTACCTGCTCTATGGCCCGGTTTCAGAGCATTATGACCTTCCCGTCGAGGATGCGCATTGGATCAATTCAGAACTCTCCCTTGGGTTCCACCTGAATCACATCCCAATTTATCACATGGTTAGGATCATGTACATATTTCTTAAGCAAAGAAACATGAAAAACATTATGATCTCTAGTGCTAGCAGGCAATGCAAGTCTATATGCAACTGGCCCTATTCTTTCAAGCACTTCAAACAACCCAGAATATCTAAGTGACAGCTTGGCACAACTTCTAAGCTTCAAGGAACTCTTCTTTGCCCTCACTCTGAGGTAAACATGATCCCCAACTTTGAACTCCCTGTTCACCCTATGCTTATTTGCATAGCTTTTCTGTCTGTCATGTGCTGCTTTTAGATTCTGCATAATCTTTACAACCTCTTGCTCCATTTCCTTGAGCAATTCTGGTCCAAGCACAACCCTGTTCACTGGATTATCCCAAGTCACTGGTGTCCTACACCTTCTCCCATATAAAGCTTCATACAGACTCATCCCCAAGGATGCCTGTTGTCCATTGTTGTAAGCAAACTCTACCAAGGGTAAGTAATCTTCCCACTTGGTTGGTTTGTCCATCACGTGCATGCGAAGCATGTCTTCAAGCACCTGATTAACTCTCTCTGTCTGCCCATCTGTCTAAGGATGGTATGCAGTGCTGAAGTTTAGCTTTGTACCCAAATCTGCAAACAACCCCTTCCAAAAGTTGGAAGTGAACTTGACATCTCTGTCAGAGACTATTGCCTTAGGCAAACCATGCAACTTGAAAATCTCCTTCATGAAGATCTTTGCAATGTCATCCGTCTTATGCGTAGACTTAACCAGTATAAAATGCGCTGCCTTAGTCAACTTGTCTACCACAACCATGATGGAATCATATTGTCTCCAAGTCATCAGCAAGCCTGTAATAAAATCCATGGAAATAATTTCCCATTTCCATTCTGTAACTGGCAAAGGCTGCAACAAACCTGCATGGTGTTGATGCTCAACCTTTACCTGTTGACATTTCATGCACCATGAAATGTATTCAGCCACATCCCTTTTCATTCCTAGCCAAAAGTACTGCTTTCTAGCTGTAGCAATTGTCTTTTGGTATCCTGGGTGACCAGAATACGGAGCTTGATGGATCTCATCCATAACAGCTCTCCTCAAATCTACTACATCCGGAATACAAATTCTACCTTTATAAGTGAGAAGTCCATCTTCTTCCAATTTATATCCCTCATACCTCTTCTCAAGACTTTGCTGTTGCAATTTGTCTTTTACCTGCTCATACAATTCATCTCCAGCAACACGACTAACAATCTGGTGCCTCAAATTTGATTGGCAAATACTAAGAGATGCCACAAGCATTTCTTGCACCTTCCTGCTGAGTGCATCAACTACCTTATTTTCCTTTCCCTTTATGTGCTTGATTTCAAAATCAAACTCACATAAAGATTCCAGCCATCTTGCTTGCCTAGCATTCAGAGTAGGCTGGTCAAACAAATACTTCAGTCCACAGTGACCTGTTCTGAGCTCAAATCTCCTGCCCATCAAGTAATGTCTCCACATCTTGAGAGCATGTACTATGGCTGCAAGCTCTAGATCATGAGTGGCATAGTTCTTCTCATGTTCCTTCAGCTTTCTCAACTCATAACATATCACGTGGTTGTATTCCATAAGGACTCCTCCAAGCCCTTGTCCGCATGCATCGGTACATACCACAAAATATTTCTCTAGATCTGCAACCTTCAATACTGGTGCACTGGTGAGAAGATCCTTCAATCTCTGGTGTTACCACCTAAGTTGTACTTAGTGGTTTTTTATCAAGTGAGCCTGGTGAACCGGACAGGTTTAACTTGTTCAGACTTCAAAAGACCTTTGGAAGTACTTCTGGGAAGTGCTTGTTGTATCATATCACATGTTCATACCCCATGGGGGAATTGTAATAAATGTTCTAGCATGATAGTGTCTGTAAAAGACTCGGTCTCTTAGACTTCATTTGTCAATCCGATCAGCCCAGGGTGTTTTTTCCCTTGGTTATTATTGGTTGTTGAATAAACGATTGATAATTTCTGAGTTTTTCACTCCATACCTCCAAAGTTGGGGTGGTCGGCTTGGCATTTGGGCCTATGGAGATTATTAGAGTCTATGTGTCAATGTATAAGCATGCTAGACATCTTTTTTGAGTCATATGAACATGTCTAAGTCCCCCTAGGTGTTTTTCAATTTTTCAATTTTTTAGTTTTTTTCAGTGTTTTTTATTAAAATTTAATTTTTCCAAAACTTAGGCTATTTTTTAATAGTTTAATTGGAAAAATTGAGTTTGTAATAAAAGTGGGCCAAATAATCGGTTTCAGTCATAAAGGTGCTCATTTTCAAGCTAAGAGAACCATGTAAACCCATGGACCCACTATTTCCTAAGTTTTGAGTGATCTTCCATCGCTCAGGTCAGAAAGCCCCAAAAATCAATTATTGATTATTTTAATTAATAAATTGATGAATAATGGAGCAAATCCAAAATCAATAAATCAATGGATTCTCAACCGATTTGACTGAAATCAATCAGATCTGGAGCAGATTGATTGGATCTGACAAATCCTTGACTGAAGGAGGGGATCAAATCAGATCCAGAGTTGATCTACAGTTGTCTTCATGGGGAATTACGCCCTCTCTCTCTCCTCCACACGTGTGGACTCTCCTGAATGCTCTCTGGGTCGATGTGTCGGTGTATGGGTTGATGTGTCAGCTCAATCAAGCCCCTGGTTGACAAGTAGGCTCAGTCCAGCTTCAGTTATGCATTGATGAACTCTCCATCAGTTGATTTCACTTGATTCCATGAGGAATTGCGCCCCCCCAGGCTAGATGGCCTGTAAATTGTATATATCCTGCTTCAGGCTCCCTCTTCCAAGCTAGTTAGAGCTGGACTGAAGGGCTTGCCATTGTAAACTGTGTACTGATATTCATTTGTTGAATAAAGAGAAGCTCTGGAGGCTCAATTGTGGAGTACCTTTCATGTGTGGATTGTCATTGTCATGCTGCATTCGAGGTGAAACTGCTATTTTTCCAATTTTTTGCACTTAACTATTGTCTGCCTAAATGGTTATTGAGATCATAAGGATAGTTCATTGTAAGTAAGCTTACTTACTTCTATTTGCTGCATATGTTTGAATGAGTTAATACCTTGATGTTAAATAAGATTATTTGCATGCTGTATCATCCCCTTCTCATATGTATCTTCAGATTTGATAGTTCTGTTTGTAGGAGTTGTGTTGTAGCTTATAGGTTTATCGGGACTGGAAGATCTATGGTTCAGGTTTGATTCCATTGATTTCTAGCAGATATTGCTAAGATCGTTCCCCTCGATGCTTCACTACCAAGTTTTCTCTGTAGATCTGCTTCAACAACAAGCACCTTTCTTCCCCTTTCTCTCCTTTAAAAAATCTCAAATCTTCCTCAAATTGGTTACTCTAAAGGTTTCTTATTACTCTGATCTATCTCATTAAGAAAAATACACATAGATCTGATTAGTAAGGTCCCTTCCAAAATCTAGATCTTAGTTTTGTTTTGCACATAAAGTTCAATTTCAAGAGATCTAGCTAAAATTACCTTAGTTTCGCAAGTAATTTAGTGAAAATTCATAGCTTGTTGTTAAGGTAGTTTCATTTGCTGTATGATAAGTTTAATATTCTGCAATATCAGTGCACTTTAATTGGCTGCACAAACAGAAATCCAAGATCCCAAGGAAAGCTTGCTTTCCTTGGTTCCTTTTTCGTCGGTTTAGCTAGTTTAATCGCATTATTTTTTGAGATAAAGTAGGATGATCCAAAGGTACTCTTAAAGTGCTTTTGGGAATATGTTATTATAAATTGCTTGCTGTCTTTTAGCAGGTTTGACAGAAAGAAAAGGAAGCTTCTGTCCAAAGTGGTCTCAGGAGCATTCAAATCCCCCAGGGGTCTCCGTTTTCACAAAAAAATCTTAATTCTTTCTTGCAAAATTGTAAAAACTTGGTTTCAACCTGTATAAGGACCAAGAAAGTTCTGATTTATTAGTTCTTTGATATTGTAACCGTTGTAGTAAAATTATTCTTTGAATAGGCTCTTTCGAGCCCATTCCCCATCCCCCTTGGGGGGATTTGCGTCGGTGTCCTTTTTGTGCTTTTCCTCATTTCTTTTTTAAAACTAGTATTGATCTAATCTGTAGGCTAGGATAATTTATTTCATTATTAATTCCATACTCCATATCTTACATTTTGAAGTAATCATAATACTTACCCCACGATTTCCCGATTGACCCAAAAGGGGAAAGAGATTCGTGGTAGGATTAATTAAAAAACGAGAATTTTGTATCTGTTTTCTTTTTTCTATCATTTGTTTATCAACAATTATAAAATTAACCCGTCCTCGATTCCCCGATTGAGATCCACTTGGATCGAAAGAGGTTCTTGGAGGGTTTTCTTTTAAACAAGAACACTTAGTTTAAAAATTATTAAAATTTACAAGACTCCAGTGTGTATGCTCTGCACTTGGCTGCGGTTCGTCGGATTTGTCAAGCTGTATCAAAAGCACTTGGGTGACTAGCATAATTAGGACTCACTCTCCCCAATTGACAAACCATCAGGTGAAAATCCAACACCTCGATCGAACCTCTACGGTGGCAAAATACCCAAAGGAAGCGGGAACTTACTGAAAAGTGACCTCGGGGCGCCGATCTCTGTCACACCCTAACGGGTGCGTTATGAACAATAGCCGCAGAAACTCCATTTCAGCCCACATATTCCTTGCGGGAAGCCGTAAAGGTTTTGTTTTGGACATACTCCAAGTAGTCTCGGGTATATTTGGAGTCCCCCTTTTGCCTAATTTAATCAACTCATACTTCAATTTTAACTTAAAACATACCAAGATGCAATTGCAAAACTTTCACTCCAAGCACATGCAAGCATATTGATTATATTTTTGACTCCATTTTAAGGCACTGGTCATTTTTGCTTCATATATATATTGTGTATCAGCTTTGTGCTTTCGTGTGTTTATTTTCGTATCTTGTCATCTTTAATTGTCTATAGTTAAAATATTCAAACTCCTAAGTAACTGATTCAGTTTAACATCACCACACTAATAAATCATCCTTAGTAACTTAATAGGGTCTACCCCCCTTGGCTTCGTTAGGAGTTGAGCCTAAACAAAGGAGTCAAGAACAAGGCGACAGCCTTGACTCGAGACTTGTCCCCAAGGACACACCGTGTGGCTTGAAGATTTCTGCCACGTGACCCAGGTGTGTGAAAAGGCGACAACACTCTAGAAAATTTCTTCACACCTCGATGTCCATTCGAACTTCATCCCCTTCTTTTGAAAAGAAGTGACAACATGTGCAACCCTGGAGAATCCCTCAATGAATATCCTGTAGTATCCTGCAAGTCCCATAAAAGATCTTACATCTGTCACATTTCTTGGAGTAGGCCAATTCATAATGGCTTCAATCTTTTCAGGGTCCACAGATATACCCTCCTTTGAGATAATGTGACCCAAATACTGAATTCTATCTCTATAGAAGTCACACTTGCTCAGTTTTGCATACAGTTTATGCTCCCTGAGAAATTTCAATGTCAATCTCAAATGCTCTTCATGCTCTTCCTCATTCTTAGAATAAACAAGAATGTCATCAAGGAAAACAAGAACAAACTTGTCCAAATACCTACTGAAGACACTATTCATAAGGCACATAAATGTAGCTGGTGCATTTGTGAGACCAAATGGTACCACTACAAACTCATAATGCCCATACCTTGTCCCGAAGGCTGTCTTATGAATGTCTTCATCCTTGATTCTCACCTGATGGTAACCAGACCTCAAGTCAATCTTGGAAAATACCTTGGCTCCTCTCATTTGATCAAAGAGGTCATCAATCCTAGGCAAAGGATATTTTTTCTTCACAGTAACCTTGTTCAATTGTCTGTAATCAATACACAACCTGCGTGTACCATCTTTCTTCTTTACAAACAGAACCGGTGCTCCCTAAGGAGACACACTCGGCTGAATATACTTCTTTTCCAACAACTCTTGCAGTTGCATCTTTAACTCTAGCATCTCTGGTGTACTCATCCTGTAGGGTGCCTTGGACACTGGTGCCTCTCCTGGCATAAGTTCAATTGTGAAGTCAATGTCCCTCTTTGGAGGAAGCCCTGGAATCTCATCAGGAAACACATCCTTGAATTCCTGTAACACCTGATAGTCCTCCAACCTAAGAGTTTCATCTCCTGATGTCTCCAAAATGTGAGCTGCATACAAATGGCAACCCTTCCTACAGAACTTCTTTAACTGCATTGCTGAAACCTGCCGTACTGAAATCGCCTTGGGAATACCTTTCACAACTACTAGGTTCCCTTCTTCATTCATGCATTCGAAAGTCTTATTATAACAGTCAAGCTTCACCCTGTGAGCTTCTAACCAATCCATTCCAATGAGAACATCATAGGAACCAAGTGGTAGAACATTCAGATCTACACAAGTGACCAATCCATCCATGCCCAATGGACATTTCTCTACCACTTCATTGACGTTTCTCTTAGTTCCAGTGGCTAGCTGGACTAACCAAGATTTCCTATGCTTTACCTTCTTAAAAGCACAAATCTCCACTACTCTATGAGTAATGTAACTGTGAGTAGAACTAGGGTCAATCAAAATAGAAACAAATTGCTCAACAATCTTACCTGCTACTTCAACCACAGTTGACTGGTGATCTGGTTGACGGTCCTCCAGTGCTACATAAATCCTAGGGACTGCCCTTGCTACTTGACCCACTGTTTGTGCTTCTTGAATGTTATAAGCTGGCCTTGCACTCTCATTCTAGAGTGGACAATTCCTACGCATGTGGGGTCCTCCACATTTCCAACATTGAAGGGGTCCTCTATTCTGTTGTGGATCCTTAGGCTTTTCTCCTATCACTCCAATTGGCTAGGCTTGCAGCTTGAGATGACTGCTTCTGCTGATTCCTGAAGTTATAAGGTTTGAAACCTTTTTTTCTTTGGTCAAACTTCTCATTCTTCTTGTCCTTCCATGCCTTATGGTAATTCGGCTTACCTTTGCTCTACTCATAGCAATACTTAGCCTTCCTTATTGCTTCCTCAAGAGTTCTAGGTTCATAAAACTCAATTCCGTCTTTGTAAGACTGAGGTAATCCACTCAGAAAATGTTGGACCTTTACTTTTTCATCTCTGATGTACCGGACATACCTCAACAACTCCAAAAAATTATTTGCATATTCTTCCATGGTTCACTGTCCCAATATCAGCTCATGGAACTCCTTAATCTTGTCATCATAATACCTGTGAGAGAGGTATTTCTGCTTGAAATACTTCTTGAACTGTTTCCACTTAAGTCTCCTTTCACTGATCCTCTTTACTTGCTTGAAGTCTTCCCACCAAATGGATGCCCTTTCATTCAGATTGAATATGGCAACTCTTGCCTTCATGTTTCCTGAATAATCATGTACTTGAAAGTACTTCTTTATCCCAAGAAGCCAAGCTTCAGCCTCTTGTCCAGTCTTTGCCTCACCATCAAATGTAGGAGGATTAGCTTTCTTAAATTCATCCCGGTGTCTCTTTATTTTCCTTTTATGAGAAGAAGAACTTGAATCCCCGCTGGATTCTTCAGAGTCAGATGATCCACTAGAAGTTCTTCTCCTTCTTCTAGTACTGCTCTTACTACTTTCTGGACTTGCTGTACCTCGCCCAGAGTCTATCTTTTTATGTAAGTCTGTCAAACTCTGCAACATTGCAGCATTCAACTGATGCTGCTCTTCCTAGGCTTTGATCAAACTTCTCATGGTGGCTGCAACATCTGACGGTGTCTCTTGGAATCTCCTTCCATTAGACTCTATGTCATCATTTCCATTACGGACATTTTCTCACATGGCATCTCAGGCATGCTCATAGGAATCCCGAGCATCATATCCATCATGGGTTCTCATAACTGAGCCGCAACTTACTTACCAAACCGCACTACCTAGAATACTTCCCTTGAAGGTGACTATGATTCTGCAAACGTGTTAGTAACACAACTGTTAGATGCATGACATTGATTTAAATCATAATTACTTACCTTCTCCTGGAAAAATCATAAAATAACGAATTTTCCCAACACAATATTTTCTTCATCAAAGAACGTCTGTCTGAAGGGAACGATGGGGGTCAAGGGGGCTTGCCCCCTTGTGGCTTCCCTACGCCACTGCAGGGCGGGTCGAGGACAACGCCCTCATTTTTTGTTGTTGTTGTAAATCTATGGTTTTCATGCAATCTGGCGCATAAGATCGCTGTCACTTTTTCCTTCTCAGCCTTGAAAATCCATGGAAAAACCCCTGAAAATCCTACTGAAAAACAACCGAAATTTGCTAAGAAATCCCACTTGAAAAACTCAAAATTTCCTTGTGCAGGATTGGGTCCCATTCCAACTAACAATTCGACGTTTCGACGGCCAAAAATTCTAGTTTTCTCCACTGTTCATTGGTGATCTGTTCATCTACTCATCGGGCGGCTAGTTCTCTAGGCTTCCGCAATGGCAGCCAGCAAACTCTCTATGTTTTCTGCAGCGATAATCCTATCAGCGGTTAGAAACCCTAGTCACTGCGGCATCGGCAGTCGAAACAACTGTTTGTCGGGAGGATAGTCCACTAAACAGCCGCAACGGCAGGTGCGCAAACAACTAAACCCTTTCGACTTCATCGTTGGTCCGTTCAACTAATCTTCTTCGGGCGCATCGGCGGTCCAAACCACTAACTTCCGCCGATCGTCGATGTTCTTCAACACTTAGACAAATTTTTCAAATTTTTTTCCCTTCTTCCTTCCACGAAACATAACATCTGTCAGTGGTCAGAACCACTAAGTGCTATGCATCGGCGAACCCAACAACTATTTTCCGTCGCCGACCTCGTCAGTCCGAACAACTAAATTTCGTTGACGTCGAAGTCAAAATTGGGTGTTTCTTCAATTACATCAAGCCCGCGTTTCGGCGGCCTTCGGCTGATCTTCGCCGAAACTGCGGCTCCCACATCCACTAAGTTCTACCGACGGCCGACGAAAACTTAGAAAATTTTCCCGCAATTTTTCTTCCCGCTGTCCTCCATCGGGTATGCTTCCGCCTAGCTCTCCACTACATCGAAAGTCCTTCCCTCGAAGTGTTTCGATGAACCGACAGTTCAAACACTTAGACAAATTTGTGGAAGTTTTCTGTCATCAACTTCTGATCTCTGCTGGGCAAAAATGAAATCCTGCCTCTATCACTGCATCCTTCATGGCTCATTTAGGCCCATGCTGCAACATGAGCTCTGATACCACACTGTAACGTCCCCGACCCTCAGACCGACGAAGAGGACGCTACCATGGCCTTAACCATCCGGGAAACCATTCCCATGAACATGTGCATTCATAAAATGTTGAAATTCTGAAACAAAATGCTTGAACTAGAACATGCATACATGATCATTTATCATACACAACGGAAGCAACATGCATTCATACAAGCATTCAACATGTTCATCATATTCATTAACAATAATTAAGATTGCAGAAGTAAAATAGACAAAATTACTTATCTTATAAAGAACTCGTTCCGAAACCAGCTAGATCGCTGCAACGTTCCACCCAACCATAGGCCAGCGTGCTCCTAAATCTCTTAGCAACGCCGCCACTCCCGAGCTGGGCATGATTCTCCAAGGAATAAGGAACAAGCAGGCTTACACATAGCCAAGGATACACAAACATAGACAAGCCAACATAGTTGGGTTTATTAGGACATCAACAAGACAGCCAAGCCAACATGGTCAGGTTTATTAGGCCATCAAGGAGTTGGGAAAGGCTAAATGCTAAGTTGGTGAGCCCATTACAGAGCTAGGAACACCTACACCAAAACTAGCCTGACTTCTAAGACACCCACACACACCCAACACAAGGAATTAGTCCCTTCTCTGCTACACAGTCCCTCAGGCTTTGCCTTCCCTTCCAGTACTATTCAGGGGTTGTGGAGAAGAAAGCCAACCCTTTAGCTCTGTCTGTGTGGTTTCCAAACACACCAGGTTTATGAAGCAACCCAAGCCCCCATCCCTGCTCCCAACACAGTCCGAAGACCAACCATTGCACACATGTAATCAATCAGCAGTTACAGCTTAAACCGGGAAAATGACTCCTGAGTCGTTCTTGGCCCTATCGTGGCCAAAACGACTCCAAACAATCTGCAGGAGCCCCAAAGTGTAACAACATACACAGCCAACAAACGCGGGGAACAACAACCCATTCTGCACAATGAATCCACTGGGGAAAATGTACGCAACCCACACTGGGGAGGAAAATGTAGTCTCCCAACCTGTGCGTGGGGGAAAATTGCACCAGATCCCAAAATACAGAGGGAAAACACACCAAATTCCACTCTGTGGAAGAACATGAATGACAACCGATAAGCGGCTCCCCTCCTGGCTGCGTGAGGTCAAACATAATAGATGCTTGGGTGTGAAAATGAACAAACTCTCGTCCCCAAAATGTAAAGAAGACCCCAGCAAAACACACATAAGGGAGACCACAACAAACCCACAATCAGTCTGTGAGGAAAGTATACACCCACACCATCTGCAAAATCCGCAGAGGAAAACTGCATGAGTAAAACCAGGGAAATCCTGTGCGTGAGAATGAACAGCCAAGGGAAAGAATGGCGTAGTGGAGTGAGTGGAATGAGAGGCATAGTCATTCCTCTGCCCATTGTGAGGTTCAATCCACTGGTGGAGTGTGCGTGTGGGCAAGGACTGACAGTCCTGCCACACTCCACTCCCAGCCATAACTGCCTCAACTACTTAGTAGACCATTTAATGGAGGTGGTTGGATAAGGCAAGGAAAAGATGGGAAAATCAAAACAGGGTGGTGACACATGGATTTTCTCTCATGGCTCAAGATTTGTCAATTTCCCCCACCCTTATCCTTGTGAAAATCATGCCCCTTCTCATTATGGTTGTAGTGAGCATAGCTGGTTGGGTTCATTTAATTAAAGATGTATATTTACATGAAGACAAAACTTAACATGTATGCCACATGCCCCGATATACCATCGGTGAAAATTTCAATACGAAACATAGCATAACCAATCGATGGTGGGGCCTTGGCCTTTAGCTCCACACCATGATTATTTACAATAT
Source organism: Pseudotsuga menziesii (assembly GCA_001517045.1). Lineage (NCBI taxonomy): Eukaryota > Viridiplantae > Streptophyta > Pinopsida > Pinales > Pinaceae > Pseudotsuga > Pseudotsuga menziesii. The sequence goes on along the minus strand of LPNX011127236.1, from coordinate 749,084 downwards.
ATACATCATATACATCTACTGCAACGGGGTCAAAACCGGGGTGTTACACCCATATTTATAGAATAAATTTAGTAAACAAATTTAACTAGAGGTCAAGGATATTGTGCTCTAGAAAGTCTATTTGGAAACTCAAACATCTTCTGAGGCTCTAGGGTAGTTGATAACTATCACATATAAAACAAAGTTACAAATGGAATAAAGTTGGGGACTTTTAATGACTCATGATGCACTGATAGATCGACCTAACCACTTAACCAAGTGTGTGAATGGTACCATGCTAGTAAACTTATAAACTTTAATCTTCACATGTTTACTCAACTTGAATAGGTGGATGGACACATCTAATCATCCCATAAAGACTCTCACCAATATGTTGTTAAACTTATAATGCAATTTGCACCCCTTTTTGGTTGCATGCATACAAAGAAGACTTTGATTAGATTGATCAAACCTTAAAAATCATACTTTCATGGCCATGAATTTCCCCTACCTTAATCAATACTAAATCAACTCTTTTTTATTTCCTATATGAGGATTTCTATACCATAAAGAAGATGAGTTCCCCTTGATCACATGCTTTTTACCTAACTAAACTGAACAATACCCAAGGAAAATCATGACTAGACTAAAAATAAAAGTCGCCATTCTTGACATACCAATCCTTACATAGATAAACTAGCTCTATTGGCTTTATGTTAGGGTCCTACCCTAATCCCCTACTCTATCAATGTACAGGGCCATAAGGCCCATTAGTTAGTTAGTGGGTAATACCTTAATGTAAAAAGGCATTCCTTATTGAATAAATGCCCCTAGGTGGATGACCTTCATTAATAGTGGAACCAAAACTAGTTAGGCCTTTGGCAATTGAATCACTATATATAGATTAGTAAGTTATGTAATGTTAGTCAAGAATTAACATTGTATTTGGATCTTTTCTCTTGGAGGTTGCTCCCTACAAGAGGTAAGTGAACATAAGTATCTATTTTATCTATCCTCTCTTGCCTCTTTCAAATGATTCATCTTGGCATTTTTGCTCCAAATTTATTTCTACGATGTTTCCGGGTCTGGAATTTTTAGGGTATATAAAGGACATATATAAGTAACTTGTTTCAAAATTTTAGCTTTTGTTTCAGTATAATTTTGGAGATACACTATGTGTTAGTTAGCATTTTTTACTACTCTAGAAGATTTGGCTTCTTCAAATGAATCAACTTGGCATTTTCACCCCAAATTTTTTTTGTTGAAGTTTCAAGGTTTAAATTTTTTTGTTTACATTGAGGATATAAGGAAGTGTCTTGGGGAAAAATTTAGGTTTTGGGACTTTATACATTTAGAGATAAGCCTTGTGTAAGTTATGGTTTGTGACTACCCCAAAAACTAGCCCTAAACACATGCTCTAGATAAAATTGTTATATATGAAGTTCTAAAATTCTAAATTGAGTGCCAATAGTTGTATTAGAAGAAAGATGAACCAAGTATTTTTGTTAGAAATTCCATATTAGACCTGAAAATTCGGACATGTGGTACGTTGTACAAGTTCACTCTTATGAGAAGGTTAAAATCAACCAGTTTTGGGAAAATTACCCTAATTTTTTATTGGGACATTAAAATTTTGTAAAACCCATGGCATCATAGAGTAGATATATCGGGAAACTAAATAACATAATTTTAGACTTAAAGCTGCAAAATTTGAAGTCACCAAAGCTTCAAGGTGAGCTTGCATGGCCATCTCCAAATTAGGGTTTTGCAAGGAGTTGTGCTTATTTCAAAATTTTGGCCTCAAACCCTAACTTGAAAAGCAAGTTATTTTCAATTAATTGTATAACTCTTTCTAGGGTTAATGCGTTGTTTTTTTAGATACATGTTATGATATCTTTAAATAACACAGAGATTTGTTTTACAACGGTAAAACTACATTAGGGAAGTATAGATGCATAAAATACAAGTGGTTCTTAAAGTCACATTATTGTGCACCCTTTGTAATCTCTATTGGTAACCATTCAAGTATTACTACACTAGACAACATCATATAGAATTTCACTTCCATATATGCTTGGCTATACCGAAATTCTCCTAGGTATACCTATAACCAACTTTAGATAAAACTTATCGATCATCTTGTTGATCTAGTACATTGAGAATAACACTCAGGGAGGTCACTCTATAGTACGTAAGTAGTTGAGTAGTAGGGATAAGGGCATGCATAATACTTCTTATTTAGTGCAATAAGATATTGCAACGAGTAATATTGTTTGACCCTACATATATATTGAAGAGCTAAGTACTTGACACTCCCTCATCTCTAGGACCTTGTAAACCTTCCTCTCACCTAATAATTTGATGGTGGAAAATACTCCTCCCTACATACCACCTTTAAACACCCCATACGACATGAACATTCACTCTAACGCCTCAATATTTGATGCACTAGAATAACAATACAAGAATCTTCAGGAAAACATACAAGACAATGATGACCGATGTATGAAAAAGATGCAACAAATTTAGGAGGAATCATGTAACCTAGATCATAAGTGAAGTGATAGATTCTATTGGAAGTTGGAAAGGATAAATGACTCCCTTGATTGGTTTAAAGCTCATATCATTTCAGAAGAAGTCACTTGGAATACATAACAAAGTGAGCCACACTAGGAAGGAACATCTTGCTTAGGACTATTTGGCAACTAGAAACTCCCTTTGAGTCTTGATAATCATAACCCACACTCCATGGATAATAACACTTGGAACCAATTTCCTAAAGTAGAGCTTAACAATTTTGATGGTTCTAACCCATTAGGATGGGTCACATTGATGGAATACTACTTTTTCCTTCATGGCATTACTGATGATATGATAAAACTTCGGGTGGAGGTGTTATATTTGCATGGAGTGGCATGAAAAATCTTATGGGTGCCTCATCCTCTATAGTTTATTTGTTTAAATATCTCCATGACCATTACGAGCGAGATACCCACTATTTGGGGTGGCTTACCAAGTATACCATATAGGTCTAGTTGTAGACTTTATCTCAACATTTGAGAAATTACCCATCTGGATAGAGAACTTAGCATATTCTTTATATAAATAATGTTTATTAGTGGCGTCAAGGAGACGATTCAAGCAAATTTCATAATGCAACATCTTGCTACCTAGTTGGAGGTATCTCAGATGGCTCTAGAAGTAGAGATAATGATTAATGCACAAACCAACAAACCTTATTTAATTCCCTGTTCACTCCCTACAAAGGTCAATTCCTCAAGAAAAATTCCTTCTCCTCCCTTAAAATTACCAATCATTCGTTTCCAACAAAAATGGGAGACTTCAAGATCTACCCTATATTTCACGTTTTTTGTTTGAAGAAGGGTGTAGGTTTGAATTGTCGAGTTCAAACTCCATTACCAAAACTTTATGAAAAAGGCTCCATTTGAATTAATCCCATAGTAATTTTTTCCACATGAGAGTGTCCCCTACACTAATTCATAGTCAAGGAAGTTCTACCCAAATGGAAGGATATGCAGCCAAAATATGCTACTCGGGAACCATCGTCCCTTTTACATCAATTTTCCATCTCCGACCTTGAGGAATAGGTGTTCAATTTGTGAACCATTGATCTACAGGAAAATGATATCAATTGAGAAGGGAAATTATGCAGTGGAATAATCAAAGAAAATGTACACTGAACAAGGAATCCATTCCACAAATTTCAGATAAAAAAGACAAAAATTGATCAGTTAATCACAACGTTAATATTCATGCATTAATTAGTAATACAATGGTGTTACAATAAGTATAATTCGGATCATGTGGATAGGGTTCGAATCTACCAACTAAACCTGACTGACTAATAACTCAGAGTGTCTGAATCATTGTTGGAGCTCACTAGTCTAACTCCAGATGTCTAAATCATTCTATAATAAGTTAATTGATGAGGTAGGTGGGAAAAAGGTACCACTTTACCTGCATGCATGCAAAACTGGTGGTAGACTAACTGAAAGTGATCTAACTGATTGTAACTGGAGATTGACTGAAAATAACTACTTACCCACAACAACCAACTGATGGAGGTTGTTGGTGGCACTTATAGTGGGCTCCTATAATGTAGGGATTGGTCTCAAAGGCACATAAACTCATGCATGCACATGTAGTAAGTGGAAGATAACCTATATATGTGTTCCCCACACTCTAGTATAGTAATAATGTCTCCCTAAGTTAGGGAAATATGCTAAATAGACTATATTGGACAAAGGAGAATTAATTAATCCTAACACCCCCCCTTAATCCTAACTTTGGACAACTTGGGCCCTAACAACTAGGNCCCCCCCCCTCTCAAAATAAGTAGTGAATCAGGAAAACAAGCTATTCTTAAGAGATTTTTTTCTTCTCTTTGAGCAAAAACTTGTGAAAAAATTGCTGCCATTTGCAACTCTATGGAGCAGCCATGCAAGAGTCATGGTTCTTTTGTGCATCAACATCTTGGGACTGTGCATGTGAACTTTTCCATCTTATTCCGATATGTTCAATGTTGCTTTTGTCTCTTCTTTCTGGAGGAGGAAAGGAATGATCCATTTTGTTCACGGGTGGGCCAAATTGTGGATCAATCTTCATCATCAAGTAGGATCTCTGTGGAAGTTTGTTGCACCACTATGTGGGTAGCGAAGCTATGTGAGAGAGTGCAACATGTTCACTCTGATATTGGGGCCTCGTTCTTCTTCTATCATTTGGATTCCCAGCACCATTCCTAGCTGCTTCAATGAGCTTTTGGGCCCATTTAGGATTCTGATTCGGAATAGGAGATGGATCTACATCTAGATCATATGGAGGTGTAATCTCAATATCAAGATCATGCTGATATTGTTCCTCATCTTCTGAAACTGAAATACTAGACAACATATCATTATCTGCAAATGGAGATGAAAGAGAGATTTTACCTTCCCTTTCGAAAGGCTGCTGAGATTGTATTGGAGTTGAGTATGGCATAAAGTGTGATAATTCATATGCCTTGGAGGTATGGTTTGCAACACCCGTCGCTATAATATTCCAAGTTGAGATATCTAATATATCCACTGAGTCAGGACCAAATACAACTTGCTTTGGCGAGCCAGTATGTGTCATTTGATAAACAAATAACAAATTTGCTGCAAGAGAGGGCACATAGAGTACATTATTCAATTCTCCATGGTGGATTTTAATAGAACCTCTCCCAATAGTTAGGATCTGTGAATTATCCCCCATATGAATTCTAGGTCCTCCTGAGAGATCCAGAGTAGTGAAGGATTCTTTGGAGGAATCCATGTGGTTGGATGCTCCATAATCTATCAAGCAAGACTTTGACTGAGTGAAGCCTGCTTTCAAAGCATGACACCTCTCATATTCTTTAGTCTGCTCTCCAGCTTTAGAGATCTCTACACCCTGTGGAAGGGAAATATTTTTCTGTTCAAAGAGTTTTGTCAACTGGTAAATGGTATTCTTCATGTATTGACTGTCTAGATGAAAGCCTCTCATACAATATGGACACTTTGTCTTCTCGAATTTCTTCTTTTTCTTGAAACCTGAGTCTCCATTAGAAGATTCCCGATTCTCCTTTGGATTCAAATTAGTGTTTTTGGTCTCCCTCCTTTTGTGCTTCCCTCTTGCTTGCACATTGTTTGAGTCTATCACTAAGAGTGCTTGATTCTTGGAGGTTTGAATCCCTCCCATTTGAACCAATTTACCTTGCTCTTGTGTTAAGGAATCATTAAAAGCATCTAGAGAAAGCATCTTCCAATTAGGGATGGAAGCTCTTCCGGAATGGAATGTACAGAGAAAGAATGAGTATTTCGAGCCAAGCTTGCTCAATACTGATAGATCCAGCTGCTCATCTTTCCTCTCTAATCCACATTGTTTGCATTGCAGTACTAGTGCTTTCTACTTTGTAAAGAATTGTTGAATAGTTTTGAAACTGCTAGGTTGTAGTGCAATGAGCTCATTCTCCAAAATATGACCTCGAAGATAATCTTATTTCCAAACAAAGATTCAAGCATATCCCAAGATTTCTTCAGAGTCCTTAGTCCCTCAAGATGGAACAAAAGATTCTAGGAGATGTGAGTGCACATGAAACCGAAGGCTTCGTCAAGTCGATTCAAAAACTTGTTATTTTCAACATACTGTTGGGGCTTTGTTTCTCTTCCCATTGTCATCCTAAACAGACCAAGCTTGTGCAAGGCTACCTGCATATCTACCCTCTAATCATAGTAGTTGAAGGGTGTAAGGATTTGGGGTACGAGAGTTGAAAATTTTGTCTTTTTATATGTTGATCAGTCAATTCCTCAAGAAGATACGTAGATATTTACAGATTACACTACAAAACCAATTCAATTCAAAACCATATGTCAGTACAAGCCTTTCCACCTCTACATGTGCACTTTCTTAGAGTCCGTCACACCTACAGAGACTTCTCTGGATGAATCCAGAGTTAGCAAGGCAATGATTACATGATTTATGTGGAAACTCAACTGCTTCTAGTGCACAATGGAGATCAGACAAGACTTGCTGCTAGCCTGAACAAGGATCTGATACAATGTTAAATTTGTGAACCATTTATCTACAGGAAAATGACAACAATTGAGAAGGGAAATTATTAGTGGAATAATCAAGGAAAATGTACAATGAACAAGGAATCCATGCCGCAAATTTCAGATAAAATGGACAAGAATTGATCAGTTGATCACAACATTACTCTTCATTCATTAATCAATAATACAATTGTGTTACATTAAGTAGAATTTGAATCATGTGGATAGGATTCGAATCTACCAACTAAACCTAACCGATTAGCTAACTCAGAGTGTCTAAATAACTGCTAGAGCTCACTAGTCTAACTCCAGATTTCTAAGTAAGTCTACAATCAGTTAACTGATGAGGTAGGTGGGAAAAAGGTGCCACTTTCCCTGCATGCATGCAAAATTGGGGCTATACTAACTGAAAGTAATCTAACTGATTGTAACTGGAGATTGACTCGGCATAACTACTTACCTACCACAACCAACTGATGGAGGCTGCTGGTGGCACTTAGAGTGGGATCCTATAATGTAGGGATTGGTCTCATAGGCACATAAACTCATGCATGCACATACAGTAAGTGGAAGCTAACCTATATGTGTGTTCCCCACACTCTAGTACAGTAATAATATCTCCCTAGGTTAGGCAAATAGACCAAATATACTATATTGAAAAAAGGAGGATTAATTAATCCTAACACTAGGCATCTTTTAAAGGGGGAAGGAATGATAGGTTCCTACCCTAAACCCCTAATTTATTAATGTATAGGTCCATAATTCACATTAGTTAGTTAGTAGGTAGTATTTCAATGTAAAAGGGATTTCCTTATTGAATAAAGCCCCCTAGGTGGTTGACCCTCATTAATAGTGGGACCACAAGTAGTTAGGCCTTTTGGCTATTGAATCACTATATATAGTGTGTTATGTTATGTAATGTGAGTCAATAATTTTCATTTCATTTGGAGATTTTGTCTTGGAGGTTGCCCTCGTAAAGAGCCAAGTGAACATAACTACCTATTTTTATCTATTCTCTCTTATGTTTTTCTATATTTTCTTTGAATTTCCAGGTTAAAGTATATTACACATTAGACATAATAGAAATTGAAACTAATACAAAGAAACCTAACTACCCCAATCCTTAAGTTAGGATCACATTGTCACATGCCCGAATTTGCAAAACAATTTAATGTCATTGAGGAACATTATGTTATATTTTATGATGAAGTTTGTAATTGATGACCAAGCAGGGTCAAGAATAATTTAATCTATTGCAGAATATTTTAATAATAAATAAATAAATGATGAGACAACAGCTTAGGGAAGCTCTTAAATGAGTGTTATCTGGTCACTTGGTGGAGGAGACTGGGTGGAGAGTATACTGACAAGTGGCAGCATCCTCAAACTACTTCTAACTGTTGTAGGTAGCAACTCCCTTATAATTGTGGTCATGATTCCCCAAGAAAGTGGAATAGGAGAAGGTGGTTCATTAAGTAAAAACTGACCCAGAAGACCTAGGCATTGATATTCATTCTGGATTTGTGATCACTCTGAGTGAATGAAGTGCACATGAGAAATTTGATGGAGGGGACTTGTTGAAGTGAGATTGAGGTATTAAGTGCTGAAGATTGAACTTGTGTAGCTACTTTAAGCTGAAGTTCTTACTGTTGCAAGCAGGGCTGAGTTACTACTGTATATCCAGTAAAGTGATAGAGGATCTCAAGGTTACATCTCTCACCTAGTACTCTACCAAGAGGACCGGGAGACAGGTTCGGGGGTTCTAAGAAAGTGCAGACTAAGCTTTCTCTAGGAGTTGGTTGGGAGGAACAGCCTCCTTAAGCTGTTGTCACCTCATCCATTTGACAGGTTCTACTTGTTTAGGTTAAATTATAGTTTATCTATTGTTTCAGAAAAAGATTACGAGTTTTCAAGTTATGCATATTATTATTTTATTAGGGTTAATGAAGAAGAAAGAGCATTGTTTATTGATAAAATTAGTGATTAGAAGATTATATTTAAAAACAGTAGAGAGTTTGCTAAGTAAAAGGTGAATATAATTTTTTTTTACCAAACTCTATTTTTTCACACCTTTTACAAGGCAGTACTCTAGTACAACTGGTTGCTTAGTTAGATAAGTAGATTTGTTTATTAACTTTGAATGTAAAATGCAAATAATTACTTTTATAGTTTTATGTGATTTACTTACATAAATCTAGCTATACATGCTCTGTCTACTAAAAGTAACTGCATTATCTAATTACAGGAAAAGAGTAGATTATATAATAATCACTAGTAACTATAATATTCATAGAATTATTACTAGTTTTAATACTTATTATAAATACAATAAATAAAGTTTAATAAAAATATATAGGAACAATAAAAGTGGTACTTAGGGTTTAACCTGGCTAGTACTTCATAGGTCTTTATAATTATTTATTTAGGCTTACTATTATACTTTGTTTTTCTGAAAACATAGGTGTTTTTAATGCAACCCGTAAGAACCATCTAGGGTTTATAAGAGATAGGATTTATCTCTGAAACATACTTTACATTCTTGTTCTTAACATAAAACCTAACAACAGTAAATAATTATTATTAAAAATAAAATAAACAAAGAGTTAAATTTATTTCTGAAAACCATTTAAATACAGAACTGTAGGTTATCCAATGGTAATAACCTTTTTAAGAGAAACACAACATTTTCCTCACCCAAAACACTGTGCAAATTTAAATAGTAACAATTACTATAAACCATTTATACTAAATGAAAATTTTAAATTAAAATAACACTGTAAACAAACTAAACAGAGATGAAATAGAATAAGCATAATGGCATATGGCCTTTTATAACACCTATCGAGGCTCAAGCCTGATTGAAATGACTCATGTAAGTCTAAACGAAAGTCGTAAACCAAAATTTTAACAATTACATTTCATAGTAAGTAAAAACCCTTCATATGTTACAAGATTTGTTGATTAGACATTCTTTTCATTTCCTGCAAAAACCACTTAAAACTTCAAGTAACCACCCAGTGGTTAAACAGTAATGTCACGGCTTAAGCTGAGTCTGTAAATAAAAAAGCTTTTACATCTTCCCAGGCCGTAAAGGCTCAACTAAAAACCCTTAAGTCACGACTGCAACAGCCTTAAAATATTTCCACATAACAACCTCCAGGGTTTAAAAATAGTATAAAAAAACAAGGAGTAAATACATAACAGTAAACCAAGGCCGAGCCCACAACCAACACAGTGAAGTTTCCATATTTTTTGACCACCACAACATAAAGTGCAGGAGAAACCCTCAGTATAACCGAGGCTTACCAGGGTTTGTGTGGCCGAAGGTTGGAGAGATGTGCTAGCAGATAACACCAAAATCTGGGAGAGAAACCTACGTAGTAAACCATAATAATTATAACCTTCAAAATATGTTTGTAATTTATAATTTTTTGTGAAATAAAAACCTTGACAGGCCATTACCTGTTAATGATCTCATTTTGGAGAAGTCGTGGAAGCAAAGCCTCTGGAGCCAACTCAATGGCACCTTGGAGAGTGCCGCCCTGAAAAGTATCAATGCACAGAGTACAACTGAATACCCTGAGCCACGATTCGAAGTAAACGAACACCACGAATAGGAGTACTCCAACAAGAAACAAGGAACACTCATGTCTTAAAAACTCTGTCCATTTTGTCTTTTTAAAACAAAACTCACAGTACTCAAATTGGTGGTGAAAATAATTCCCACTCACAATACTCCACAACAGTCAACAAGCTTCAAAAACAAACATATGTTTCTCACCAAGCCGAGGTTGCAGCGAATTTGGGAACCCGGAGGTCAAGACAGAACTATGGCAGCCACGAGTTCTCAGCTCGACCGCACCTCAGTCGAAGGAACCCTCTCAATGCGAAATGAAGGGTTAGGGCAATTGTTAAGTCAACTTAACCAATGGATAAAACACCTCCACGTGTCCTTAGAAATTTTTCATCATCGTGGGTTGCAAATCAATAGTCAATTATGCAGTTTCCAATCTGCATTTAAATCATTACAAATCAAAATAATATATCATTTAAATAATGTAATTTTTGATTGCCAATAATGTAATATACCCTTTGATCATTTCGATGGCTAGTTCGTAAACCATAGAATAAAGAAATGGATTTTTTGTTTAGGGTTATTTGTTTATTGGACAAGACAGGGTGGTATTTGCTAACTATATTTTATAAAATATAAGTAAATAACATACCCTTAATAATAAACTACATTGAGAAGGGAAATCTAATAATTTCTTGAAGTAGTCATTTGAATTTTGGAGTTGGAGAGTAATTGTTTGACTAGGGGCAAAACAATTATAAGATATGTTATATTATATAAACCAATAACCATATCTCAAGAGATTTACAAAACAACCTTGTGTAAAAGTGTAGTTTATAGCTAAAAGGTACGCCAAGAAATGAGGTGTAAGATACAAATAAAAAGACTTCAAAGTAAAAACTGTAAAAGTTTGAAGAAAAATTCTTTCAACTAGGAAGAGAATGTTGGACCAGTTCTCTTAATGCATTGTGTAGTTGGGGATACAAATAAGTGCAGTCCATATACTTAATATAAGAGTATTAATTGTAATTTTAACATCCAAATAATGAGTAAAACAGTTAAGAGTCAAAATAGTTTTTGTTTATCTATTAAGAAAACATTTAATTATAGAACCCTAGGGTAAGGGTAAGTTTGGTAATATTGTGACTGAGTATGATGACTTAAGAACCCTTAGAAAACAAACTCTTGGACAAGATAGACTAAATTTATAGTTCAACAACATAGAGTATTTCTTTGATGTTTACCAAAGTATTCAAATACATTTGATCAAAACCAAACTCCAAATGTTTTGACTAATCTAAGAAAAAGTCTAAGTACCATATCTCTTTCTATTTAAATTTTAGATCACAATTACTATAAGCAAAAGTATGAGTATTCTTTAGAAATAATCTTAATCATCCAGTTTGATTTGATTTCATTTTGATGGTAATTTGGTTATGCATTTAACCCATGCGTATGCAGTTTTGTTTTAACATCTTTAGGAAGTTTTGACAACTTTAATAAGGTCAACGTTACCTCTTACGCAGATAAGCTGCATTTAAACATTCTAATTCTAGCATCATTTTTATGCTAGTGAAGTATCTTTCTTGACCTGGATATCTTTTTTTACTGGAACAAAACGCTTACCTATTAGAACTTGTAAAGAACCATCAGTTCCACTGTGTTAGCTATAAGCTAAGTAAGCCTCGATCACACCTAAGAAATTTTCTCTACTTGACAAAAGAAAACAATAACATACTTAGCATTAGTAAGAGTTAGATTTCTTTTCTACTTCCTGGAAATTGCAACTACTGGGTTAAAACAGTACTAACGCAGTGTTTAAGATAAGCCTTTAAGCTATACAGAAACCTATAAAAGAAGTAATCTTCGTTTCTCTTTCAAACTGTTTAAATACCCGCTAACAGTTATTGGTTCATTAGCATTGACATTTGACATTTTATGTCACATGACAATTTTTAAATTTTTACGAATTTTTGAGTTATTACATGTGGTATTAGAGCCATGTTCATACACTAGGCCTAAATGTGGCTCAACTTGCATAAATGAAATAGTAAATTGAAACAAGTATATTGATGTTATTTTCTTTTGAATGATATTTGTTTAGAGAATTCTGTTTTCTGAGTTAATCACAGGTATGGATAGATCGGAGGAATATGCAGATGAGGATGTTAGTTTTTCAACATTAAGCTAGCATTATTAGGATCTTTAACTGAGAGAATAACAAGTACAACAATCAAACACATGAGACAATGAACACAGTGTTTTTCCTTCGGGGAAACCATAAAGGAGAAAACCCCACAACTTCCTCAGAGATCGAATCAGCACCAAAACAGTAAGTGATCTCCCAACAGTAGTAATCTTCTTCTTGACTAGCCCCAGTGTCTTCTCCTTCCTCAAATATGTGCTACACTTGAGTATGGATGAGTTGTGTGTTAAATAGAGACTCCGGTTCTCTATTTATACTAATCCTGACATGACTAAAACCCTACCAGGGCCGACCTCTACTAGGAGAGTCTAATAACCCTAGTGCCTCGGAACTGCGGGGACTTTAACCCTTAGACAATCAGAGGGTTACTCACTATGACTTGACATGACTTGTTTACATTATTGATCCTCCCGATTGGAACATCGGGGCATGAAAATATGACTCAATTACATTATAGATACATCCCAGAATAAACATCGGGTTACAATACATAAAATACATAGATGAGTACATTCCGAAGTTACAAATACATCAACACTCCCTCTTAACTAGGAAGGTATTCTTTTGACACAATTTTCGGCACTAGTCTTCTTCTCTGTATCGACTGGATCATATCATCATCTACATCTCAGGTCTTCTTGAGTCTTCAAGTCATCTTCGTCTTCAAGTCATGTTCATCTTCAAGTCATCAGATTTGGATCATCTCTTGATCTGGATCATCTCTTGATCTGGATCATCATGGGACATCATCACTGAATATGGATCATCTCTCGATCTGGATCATCATGAGGCATCATCATTGGATCTGGATCATCTCTTGATCTGGATCATCATGAGGCATCATCATTGGATCTGGATCATCATGAGGCATCATCACTAGATCTGGATCATCATTGGCTATCATCACTGGATCTCGATCATCACTGGATCTAGATCATCATTACTGGACTTTGATCATCACTCAATCTGTATCATCACTAACTATCATCACTGGATCTTGATCATCACTCGATCTGGATCATCACTAGTGCTATCTCATGATTATTCTCGTCACAGGAAGTTCTACAGAGCTAGCCCTTTTTCATGTTGATTGTAGGCCTAGCCTCCATGTAGGTCTTCTTCAGCACTTATATCTGACCTACTTGTCAGAAAGGCACAATACTCACATCCATCCAGGCTGGAACACATCCTACTCACAATGATGGAAGAACTTTGTTCTTCCACCCAGGCCGGAACCACATCCTGCTCACAATGATGGAAGATTTCCTCACTTTCATCCAGGCCGAAACCACATCCTACTCATAATGATGGAAGAACTCTATTCTTCTAACCAGGCTGGAGCCACATCCTGCTCACAATGATGAAAGACTCTCATCCAGGCTGGAACACATCCTGCTCATAATGATGAAATATTTCTACACTTACATTCATCCAGGCGGGAACACATCCTGCTCACAGAGATGAATGGGCTCTGCACTTACATCCATCCAGGCGGGAACACATCCTACTCACAGCGATGGAAGGGCTTGCACTCACATCTGATCTTGTAGGAACCAATCCTACAGTCATATCAGAAAGGCCCCCAGTCCTCCTTGACTGAGCTACCTGGTAACTGACCAGGTGCCTCCATTCTCCTAGGGAATGGCAGTTTCCCTTACATCCGACCTGCTCATCGGAATGGCCAACACTCACATCTGACATGGAAGGAACTTAATCCTTTAGCCATGACAGAATGGTTCAGCCCTTACATCTGATCAAGTGGGAACACATCCCTCTATCACATCAGAATGGCTACTCAGTCCTAGACTGAGTGTTCCTGGTACCTCACCAGGCAGCTCCATTCAAAGAATGGAAATTTCCCTTACATCTATCCTACTCGACAGAATGTCCATCACTCATATCTGACATGGAAGGAAGCAATCCTCTCACCATGACAGAATGGCTCAGCCCTTACATCTGACCTACTCGTCAGAATGGCTACTGATCTCAGCGCTCATGTCTGACATGGAAGGAACCAATCCTCTCACCATGACAGAATGTATCAGCCCTTACATCTGACCATGGAAGGAACCAATCCTCTCACCATGTCAGAATGGCTATGGGACTCATCACTTTCCCTTGGAGGAAATCTCGATCTAGAGAACACCAAGCATCTCCTTGAAGTACTCGAACTTCACCCTAGCTAATGGCTTCGTCAATACATCAGCTATCTGTTCCTCTGTTGCAACATACTGGAGCTTCAATGCTCCACTCTGCACCATATCCCTGATATAGTGGTACTTGATCTCGATATGCTTCGACTTATCATGGAACATTGGATTCTCTGACAAATTCACACAACTATGGTTGTCACAATGTATACAAGTAGCATCCAACTGGAGATCAAATAAATCAGACAGTAGCTTCTGTAGCCATACTGCCTCAAAACTAGCTGAACAAGCTGTGACATACTCTGCTTCAGCTGTACTCAGTGCCACACAGGATTGCTTCCTGCTAAACCAAGAGATCACACTTGATCCCATACTGAAGCAAAATCCTGAAGTGCTCTTCCTATCAATGGCACTGCTTGCCCAATTTGAATCAACATAACCCTCCAGGTTAATCTTTTTATTCACATCGTACTTGAGCCCATAATCAACTGTACCCCTCAGGTACCTCAGAATATGCTTTGTAGCAATCAAGTGAACATTTCTCGGATCTGTCAAGAACTGGCTCAAGGTGTTCACAGCAAAGCAAATGTCTAGTCTCATGTTCGTTAGGTACATCAAGGATCCAATCATCTGACGATACATCATAGCATCAACTGTCTCTGATGAAGCATCACTCAATAGCTTTAGGTTCAATGCCATAGGTGTGGCTATGGTATTGCAGTCCATCATCCCAAGCCTCTTCAGGATCTCTACTGCATACTTCCCTTCTCGAAGGAAGATTCCATCCGCACTCTGCCACACCTCCATACCTAGAAAATAATGCATCATACCCAAGTTCTTCATATCAAACTTTGCAGCAAGCTTTCTCTTCGTATCATCAATCAACCCATCCATACCTGTTACAAATAGATCATCTACATATAGTAGAAGCATCACTGGGTTGCCATCATCAACCTTGTAGTAAAGGTTGGAATCTGCTTTACTCTTGGTAAAGCCCAAACTAGATAGAAAACTGTCAATTCTGCCGTACCAGGTCCTGGGTGCCTGTTTCAAACCGTACAGGGCTTTCTTCAATTTGCACACATGAGACTCCCTGTCATGTGTCTCAAAGCCGAGTGGTTGTTCTACATACACTTCCTCTTCCACTACACCATTTAAGAAGGCAGTCTTGACATCCATCTGGTATATCTTCCATTTCATCACTGCAGCCAGAGCAAGTACTGATATGATGGAAGTGTATCTGGCTACAGGTTAAAAGGTTTCTTCATAGTCTATTCCTTCTTTCTGAGAGAAACCTCGAGCTACAAATATTGCCTTATATTTTTCAATGCTACCATCTGCAGCATGCTTGATCTTGTAGATCCATTTGGAAGTTACCACTGACTTCCCTTCTGGTCTTGGGACAACATCCCAAACATCATTCTTCATGATCGATTGGTACTCTTCAATCATAGCATCCTTCCATTCTTTTTGTTCTGCCACTTCTTCATAAATGGAAGGTTCTTTATCAATGAAATCACATTGTAAAGCTACATACCCGGAGCAGGATCTGGTCCTCTTTCTTTCTCTGTGATTCTCTTCTGGAGCTCCATATCTTTCCGCACCTTGGATAAGTTCTCATACCCAAGCAGGTTTCCTCTTATGAGGATTCTTCTCCAGAGGTGGATCTACAGGTCTTTGTGGTTCTTCAAATTCTCGATCTTCTTCTTCATTCATGGTTGTATCATGAATTCTGGGTGCTTCTGCTTCTGCTTGTTCAGGTTCTTCAGCAGGTCTCTTTCTGGATTTGTTGTAAGCCGTGTCTTCATTAAATGTCACATCCATGCTAACGTCAATCTTCTTGTATCCTAGGAAATATATTCTGTAAGCCTTCGAGCTTTCAGAGTATCCCACAAATACACCCTTCTTTCCTGAAGGATCTAATTTTGTTCTCTTCTCTTTTGGAATGTGTATGTACATAGGACAACTGAATATTCTGAGATGGCTGACTTCTGGTTTCTTGCCGGAGAAGACTTCTTTGGGAGTCTTGTTCTCGAGTACTCTATGTGGAGTATGGTTCTGTACAAACACCACTATTTTGGCAGCTTCCGCCCAAAGATGCATAGGAAGATCTTGATCATGAAGCATGGCTCTTGCAGCTTTCATGATAGTTCTGTTCTTCCGTTCCACAATCCCATTCTATTGTGGATTAAAAGGAGTGGACAACTCCCTCTTAATCCCTGATTCTTTGCATAACTCTTTGAATTCATTCGAAGTGAATTATCCGCCATTATCTGATCGAAAAGTCTTAATCTTCTTTTTAGTATAGTTCTCGATCAAGGATTTGAATTCGTTGAACTTACTGAATACTTCGTCTTTGTTCTTCATGAAGTAAACCCATGTCTTCCTAGAAAAATCATCAATAAAGGAAATATAGTATGCATACCTGCTTAGTGAGTTTGATGACATAGGACCGCATACATCGGAGTGGATGATTTATAGTATGTCTTTGGCTTTGCTTTCACTGCTGGGAAATGTCTTCTTTGTATTCTTTCCTTTCACACATCCTTTGCAGACACCATCATGTTTTGCTTGGAATTCTGGAAGACCTTCAATAGCTTTGTTTGCAATAGGTAGTGCTCTGTAATGCACATGTGCAAGTATTCTATGCCAAATCTCATTTGGCTCTACTGTGTCATGGACCAAGGCTTGTTCTGTATGGCCCTTCAATTTGTACAACCCTCCTTCTTGTTCTCTAATCACTACTGCATCATTGATAGTCTTACCTCTTGGCCACATGATGACTTGACCATCTATGAATGCAACCCTCATTCCTTTTGCATCCAATGCTGATATGGAGAGAAGGTTCTTCTTGAGTCCTGGCACAAACAATACTTCTTTCATTGTTAGAGACTTACTAGAGTCTAGTTTATATGAAGATTCCCCACTACCTTTTATTGGATATTGGTAGTCATCTCCTAGCTTCACCTTGTGAGGTGATTCATGTTCTGACAGTCTTACAAAGGATTCCTTGAATCCAGTCATATGTTTGGAAGCCCCACTATCTATAAGCCAATCATCACTACCATGAGTAATGCTACCTGTGAGAGCAGAGATCAAAACATATTCATCCTCGCTTGAAGAATCTTCACTTTCATATCTGGATCTCTTCTTGGATGGTTCATAATCCTCTGCAGCATGAGCATGATGTCTTATTTTGTTACCCTTATTCTTATGAGAGTGGTTCTTTCTCTTAGGACAGTCTTTTGCAAATTTCCCTATCTCATCACATGTATAGCATCTTATTCTAGATAGGTCCTTTCTATCGTTATCTCTATGATGAGGATTCTTACCTTTGAAGTGATGAGGTTTTCTTCTGCCTCTCTTGGAGTGAACTGTGAGAGCTTGATCTTCACTTCCCATCTTCTCTTCTTGAGCTACTATCTAAGCTTCTTCTTGAGAGCACTCTTCCCATAGTCTGCTGAACTTGACTAACTTCTTTCTAGCACAGATTCCTTGGATGAAAGAATGCCATGACCTAGGAAGGCCATTCAAGGTAGTCATCACAATCTCTGCATTTTCCACTTCTTCACCAACAACTTCTAATTGTTCCTTGATTTGAGAAACCATCGTGAAGTAGGACTGGATAGTCTCTGCATTCCGAATCTTCACATTCTTCAGTTGATTCCTTAGAGTCATCTTCCAGTTTATGTTCTTCCCTTCAAACAACTTGGTTAGGGCATCAAACATAGCTTTAGGTGTCTTAAGAGAGGATACCTGTGGGATAAGGTGATCCTTGATAGAATCAGCAATGATCCTCTTTTCCATAACCATCTTCTTCTTATGTAAGGCCTTAGCCTCATCTCCCTCTGGAACTGGAACCTCCTCATGGATGTAGGAGTCTAACTCATTCTCTTCCAGGACCAAGGAGATCCTATACTTCCAGGCTCGGAAGTTATCAGCTCCCTCAAGCTTTTCATCAAGCTTGGTATGATGAGACATATTAAACTGAGAATCTCAAATGGAAATACAAAATATCTTAGATCTTACCAGGTCAAGATGTCGGATTTGAAACTTCAGCTAAAATTCTGCAGAGCTGATTCATGAGAAAATTAGGGTTTTTCTTTTCCGAAGTTCTATCCACCCAAATGCCTTGAAATTTGTCCCTAAATTCAATTTTGGGGAGGAGATCAATCCAGAAATGGGCTCACTGAAAAATTCCTCTTCTGTGCAAAGCCCTAATTTTCGACAGCAGTGACAGGTCCAAAACTGAAAAACCTCAGAATTGGATTTTGCTTCGACAGAAAGATGCGCTTTAAGGAGGAGAGTTATTCCACCTTACTTTTGGTGAAAATCCGTGGAGGAATATCAACAAACTAGGAAGCCCTAGTTCCCGCAGCTGTACAGTGTCTTCTTCTCAAGCTAGCTTTGATACCATGTTAGATTTTCAACATTAAGCTAGCATTATTAGGATCTTTAACTGAGAGAATAAAAAGTACAACAATCAAACACAAGAGACAATGAACATAGTGTTTTTCCTCAAGGAAACCATAAAGGAGAAAACCCTGCAACTTCCTCAGATATAGAATCAGCACCAAAAGAGTAAAAGCCCCAAAACAGTAAGTGATCTCCCAACAGCAGTAATATTCTTCTTGACTAGCCCCCGTGTCTTCTCCTTCCTCAACTATGTGCTACACTTGAGTGTGGATGAGTTGTGTGTTAAATAGAGACTCGAGTTCTCTATTTATACTAATCCCGACATGACTAAAACCCTACTAGGGCCGACCTCTACTAGGAGAGTCTAATAACCCTAGTGCCCTGGAACTGCGGGGACTTTAACCCTTAGACAATTGGAGGGTTACTCACTATGACTTGGCATGACTTGTTTACATTATTGATCCTCCCGATCGGAACATCGGGGCATGAAAATATGACTCAATTACATTATAGATACATCCCGGAATAAACATCGGGTTACAATACATAAGATACATAGATGAATACATTCTGAAGTTACAAATACATCAACAGAGGAGTCTCCTTACACTGAACGAAATAATTTTCCAAAAGAACCTATACAGGAAGAAATAACTAATAATTCTTCTGAACTACTACAAACAATTAAAGAACTAAGAACAGAGATGGAATCGGTCAAAAAGGAAAATGAGAGAATTCTGAGAGCTCATGAGGAACTAAATCAGATTTTGATGGAAATATTTCATCATGAGGAAAAAGATAAAATAATTGAGCCTGAAGATATGGGTTATCATCATATAAAAAGACTAAACAATTTAAAATCGAAAGTAGATCATCTTCTGAAGTGTACGGTGATTCACATAAACAAAATTTCCAATATACTAGTGACAGTAGTGAAGATAATCATCATACTAGGAAGAGAAAGTTTAAACCTTACAAAGAAATCTCTGGGGAATTCAAGAAAAGCAAGCCACCAACCTTTAATGGTGAAACTGAGAAGGGGGAAGAGGCAGAATTCTGGCTGTCTGGGATGAAGAAATACTTTCAAATTTATAATTACTCTAATCAACTGAAGTCCAGGATGGCTATTTATAATCTTACAGGGAAATCATATATTTGGTGGAAGGACCTAAAAAGCGTAAAAGGTATAAGGGAGAAAAATATTAATTGGAGTACATTTAAGAAATATTTCAATAAGAATTTTTTATCTAAACAGTATTATAAGGAGAGGGCTAAGGAATTTTACGAGCTAAAACTGGGAACAATGAATATGAAATAACTAAATGGTAAATTTCTAAGTCTGATTAGGTATGTGCCGTATATTGTGGACGAGAAACCTAAGGTACAACGGTTTCTCAGCTGTTTACCTTATCATATAAAAGACAAAATTGAGTATGACAATCCGAAAACTTTAGAAGAAGCAATGAGAAAAGTAAATTTTTGTTATGAACATAATCATAAAAAGGAAAGTATGATCATCTGGAAGGCCAAAAGGAATAATAACTTTGAACAGAAAAAGAAAGGTTTTGTACCTACCCGAAATTTTAAGAATAGTACCACCAGAAATTTTCCTAGTAAAAATTTCCAAGGGAGTAAAAGTAATTCACAGACCAATCCAAATAATCAAAGGAATAAAGAATCTACTAACAACAACAGTAACTATACTAATAATTTTGAACGAAAGGAACCAATAAAGTGTTGGGAATGTAATGGTCCGCATTATGCATCAGTTTGCCCCAATCGGAAGAAGACTGTTAGCAACATACACACAATACAGGAGGAGATGACTGTTGGTGATCTAGCGAGGACAATGGCCAGGATCAACGCAACATTGGAGAAAAGGCAAGCATATTATCAAACTTCCATGGTGGAAGTGGAAGGTAAGCTAAATCAAATACCTATATCTATTTTAATCGATCCAGGAGCTAGTTTAAGTTATATTTCTCCTAATTTAGTAGAAAAGTGTAAGCTCGTAGTTGAAAATTTTGCAAGATCTTAGTTAGTTCAGCTAGATATTGGTGCAAAGAGAAAAGTAATTAGATTTGTTAAGAATTGTGCAGTAACTATGGATCAGTTTGAAACCTCTATTAAGCTTAATGTGTTACCTTTAAGTTCATAAGATATGTTAATTGGTATGGATTGGTTAGAATAGCATAGGGTAGTCCTGAACTGCTTTGATAAAACCTTTACTTGCATAAATAACAATGGAGAGTTAATAAATGTAAAAGAAATCCCTAGGAAAACAACCATAAGGCAGATTTCTGCTTTGCAACTTAAGAGAGTTGTTAAAGGGATGTAAAGCTTTTCCCGTAACAGTAACTAATGAAGAAAATACTAATAACAGAGATAAATTAAAACTGGAAGATATTCCGATCCTAAGGTAATATTCAGATGTATTTCCAGAAGAAATTCTAGGACTGCCTTCGAAATGGGAATTAGATTTTACGATTGAGCTGGTACCTAGTGCAGTGCCCAGCTCAAAATCCCCTTATCGGATGAATATACTGGAATTAAATACTTAAGTCACAATTAAAAGAGCTCATTGACAAGAATTACATTAGACCTAGTGTGTCTCCCTAGGGGGCACCTGTCATTTTTGTTAAGAAGAAGGATGGAACTCTATGAATATGTATAGATTACCGTCAATTGAATAAAATGACTATCAAGAATAGATACCAGTTACCCCGCATAGATGATCTGTTTGATAAGATACGTGGAGCAATGGTGTTTTCAAAGATTGATTTATGATCTGGTTACCACCAGGTCTAAATAAAAAATGAAGACATCTTTAAAAAAACTTTTAGGACTCGGTATGGCCATTACGAGTTTGTCGTTATGCCATTTGGGCTTACTAATGCCCCAGATGTTTTTATGTGTCTGATGAATAATGTAATGCATAAATATCTGGATAAATTTGTGGTCGTATTCATTGACGACATCTTAATTTACTCAAAGTTTGAAGAGGAACATTAAGAACACTTATAATTGTCTTACAAGAGTTACAGGAACATCAACTATATGCAAAATTTAGTAAATGTGACTTCTTTAAGGATAAGATTTAGTATTTGGGTCATGTGGTGACTAAAGAAGGAATTTTTGTCGACCCCGAAAAGATAAAGCCAATTGAGGAATGGCCAGTCCCAAAAGACGTAACTGACGTCCGATTATTCATGGGGATTACTGGTTATTATTGAAGATTCATCAAAGGGTTTTCAAGAATTGCAAATCCTATAACCTCTTTTCATAAGAAAGGGAAGAAATTCGATTGGAATCAGAAGTGTGAAGACAATTTTAAAAAGTTAAAAACATTATTAACCACCGCACCAATTCTAAGAATTGCTGACCCTAATAAATATTTTATAGTATGTACTGACGCATGCAATGACGATTTAGGTGGAGTTTTAACTCAAGGAGGACATGTCATTGCTTATGAGTCTAGGAAGTTGAAGGTTCATGAGAAAAATTATGTGACCTATGACTTAGAGTTAGCTGCTGTCATACATGCCTTAAAAATGTGACGTCATCATTTAATTGGAAGGAATTTTATATTAATGACGGATAATAAAGGATTGAAATATCTGTTGGATCAACCTAACTTGAATGCTAGGCAAGCTAGGTGGCTAGATTTTCTTAGTGAATGCGATTTTGAAATTCAACATATTAAAGGAAAGGAGAATAAGGTTGCTGATGCATTAAGTAGAAATGAAAAACTGAATTTTACAGCAGCCATCAACACTTATAAAACAGACTCGGAAGAACAGTTAAAAGATGGAATAAAACAAGATGAAAATTATAGGAAAATTCAAGCAAAGGTAAGAGAAAATTTAATAGAAAGTCTAGGTACAGGGTACAACTTGAACGAAAAAAGGATTATTATTGTATAAAAATAGATTATACATACCCAATGTACCTAAGATTAATCTGTTAATTTTAAACGAAGTTCATAAAACTCCTTATTCAGGGCATCCACGTTATCAGAAAACTATAACCATGCTAAGAAAGGATTATTTCTGGCCAAATATGAAAAATGAATTGGCATAATACATTGCTAAGTGCTTCGAATGTTGGCAAGTAAAGACTGAACATCAACATCTAGCTGTGCTACTTCAGCCATTGCCTATTCCTAACTGGAAATGGGAGATAATTAGCCTTGATTTTATCACGGGACTCCCTAGAAATTAGAACTTAAATGACTCAATAATGGTAGTTGTTGATAAATTGAGTAAAGCAGCCCATTTTATACCTGTAAAAACTACTTATAAAGCTACCAATATTGCTGATATTTTCTTAAAACAATTTTTTCGGTTGCATGGAATACCGAAGGTGATAATTTCAGACCGCGACCCTAAGTTTACAGGCAACTTTTGGAAGTCTTTGTTTAAACAGTTAAATACTACGTTAAACTTTAGTACCTCTTTCCATCCTCAAACCGATGGACAGACTGAAAGAGTAAATCAGGTATTGGAGGATCTTCTCATAATGTATGTAAAGGAGCAGCCAGGTAAATGGGAAGATTACTTACACCTGGTAGAATTTGCTTACAATAATCATTATCAAGCTTCATCTAGATATAGTCCTTTTGAAATTTTGTATGGAAGGAAATGCAATAGCCCCAATCTCTTGGAGTAATCCAGTTGACAGGTTAGTATTAGGACCTGAATTATTAAAGGAGATGGAGTTAATTGTAAAACAGGTACAAGGTAACTTGAAAGTTGCGCAAGATCGACAGAAAAGCCAAGCAGATCTTAAACAACTCCAAAGGAGTTCCAGGTAGGTGAACATGTTTTTATTAAGGTGAGACCTAAAAAGAGTTCTCTGAGGTTAGGTAGTTGTGCTAAGTTAGCACCCTGATATTGTGGTCCTTTTGAAATACTGTCCAATATAGGACAAGTGGCATATCAGTTAGATCTACCACCCAATTTAAGAGTTCACAATGTTTTTCATATTTATGAATTAAAAAACATGTACATGATGCTAGTCATGTTATTAACTGGAATGATGTGCAGGTGGAACCTGAAGGAGATATTCTGGTGGAACCGGATTGTATTCTTGAAAGGAGGGAGATCTCACTTTGAAATCACACCATTGGTCAGGTGAAGGTGCAATGGAAGCACCTCAGTCCAGAAGAAGCCACCTGGGAATTGGAAAGTCATATGCGAGATGCATATCCAATTCTATTTCAGGGAAATTCTGAGGACGAGGAAAAAATAACATCGAGGACGATGTTATAAATTAAGGGGGTGTGTATGTCACATGGCCCAATTTGCAAAACAATTTAATGTCATTGAGGAACATTATGTTATATTTTATGATGAATTTTGTAATTGATGGCCAAGTGGGGTCAAGAATAATTTAATGTATTACATAATATTTTAATAATAAATAAATAAATGATGAGACAACAGCTTAGGGAAGCTGTTAAATGAGTGTTAACTGGTCACTTGGTGGAGGAGACTAAGTGGAGAGTACGCTGACAAGTGGCAGCATCCTCAAACTACTTCTAATTGTTGTAGGTGGCAACTTCCCTATAATTGTGGTCATGATTCCCTAAGAAAGTGGAATAGGAGCAGGTGGCTCATTAAGTAAAAACTGACCCAGAAGACCTAGGAATTGATATAAAACTTCCCATTGAAGACAACTAAGGCTGCTCATTCTGGAATTGTGATCATTCTGAGTGAATGAAGTGCACATGAGAAATTCGATGGAGGGGACTTGTTGAAGTGAGTTTGAGGGATTAAGTGTTGAAGATTGAACTTGTGAAGCTACTTTAAGTTGAATTTCTTACTGCTGTAAGTAGGGACGAGTTACTACTGTATATCCAGTAAAGTGACAGAGGATCTCAAGGTTACATCTCTCACCCAGTACTCTACAAGGAGGACCAGGAGACAGGCTCGAGGGTCCTTAGAAAGTGCACACTAAGCTTTCTCCAGGTGTTGATTGGGAGAAACAGCCTCCTTAAGTTGTTGTCACCTCATTCATTTGACAGTTTCTACTTGTTCAGGTTCAATTATAGTTTATCTACTTTTTCAGAAAAAGATTACAAGTTTTTAAGTTATGCATATTATTATTTTATTAGGGTTAATGAAGAAGAAAGAGCATTGTTTATTGATAAAATTAGTGATTAGCAGATTATATTTAAAAACAGTAGAGAGTTTGCTAAGTAAAAGGTGAATAGAAAAAAAAAATACCAAACTGTATTTTTCCACGCCCTTTACAAGGTAGTACTCTAGTACCGCTGGTTGCTTAGTTAGATAAGTAGATTTGTTTATTAACTCTAAATGTAAAATGCAAATAATTACTTTTAGTGTTTTATGTGATTTACTTACATAAATCTAGTTGTACTTGCACTGTCTACTGAAAGTAACTGCATTATCTAATTACGGGAAAATAGTAGATTATATAATAATCACTAGTAATTATAATATTCATAGAATTATTACTAGTTTTAATACTTATTATAAATACAATAAATAAAGTTTAATAAACAAATATAGGAACAGTAAAAGTGGTACTTAGGCTTTAACCTTGCTAGTACTTCATAGGTCTTTATAATTATTTATTCAGGCTTACTATTATACTTTGTTTTTCTAAAAACACATGTGTTTTTACTGCAACCCACAAGAACCATCTAGGGTTTATAAGAGATAGGATTTATCTTTGAAACAGACTTTACATTCTTATTCTTAACATAAAACCTAACAACAGTAAATAATTATTATTAAAAATAAAATAAATACAGAACTAAATTTATTTCTGAAAACCATTTAAACACAGAACTGTAGGTTATCCAATGGTAATAACCTTTTTAAGAGGAACATAACATTTTCCTCACCCAAAACACTGTGCAAATTTAAATAGTAACAATTACTATAAACCATTTGTACTAAATGAAAATTTTAAATTAAAATAACACCATAAACAAACTAAACAGAGACGAAATAGAATAAGCATAATGGCCTATGGCCTTTTATAACACCTATCGAGGCTTAAGCCTGATTGAAATGACTCATGTAAGTCTAAACGGAAGTCGTAAACCAAAATTTTAACAATTACATTTCATAGTAAGTAAAAACCCTTCATCTGTTACAAGATTTGCTGATTGGATAGGCTTTTCATTTCCTACAAAAACCACTTAAAACTTCAAGTAACCACCCAGTGGTTTATGAGTAATGTCACGGCTTAAGCTGAGTCTGTAAATCAAAAAGCTTTTACATCTTCCCAGACCGTAAAGGCTCAACTAAAAACCATTAAGTCACAGCTGCAACAACCTTAAAATATTTCCACAGAACAACCTCTAGGGTTTAAAAATAGTATAAAAAAACAAGGAGAAAATACATAACAGTAAACCAAGGCCGAGCCCACAACTAGCACAACGAAGTTTCCATATTTTTCGACCACCACAACATGAAGTGCAGGATAAACTCTCAGTATAACTGAGGCATACCAGGGTTTGCATGGTCGAAGGTTGGATAGATGTGATAGCAGCTAACACCAATAGCCGAGAGAGAAACCTGCGCAGTAAACCATAATAATTATAACCTTCAAAATGTATTTGTAATTTATAATTTTTCATGAAATAAGAACCTTGACAGTCCGTTACCTGTTAATGATCTAGTTTTGGAGAAGTCGTGGGAGCAAAGCCTCTGGAGTCAACTTGATGGCACCTTGGAGAGTGATGCCCTGAAAAGTATGAATGCGTCGAGTGCAACTGAATACCCTGAGCCATGATTTGAAGGAAACGAACACCACGAATATGAGTAATCCAACAAGAAACAAGGAACAATCGCGTCTTAAAAACTCTATCCACTATGTATTTTTAAAACAAAACTCACAGTCCTCAAATTGGTGGTGAAAACAATTCCCACGCATAATACTCCACAGCAGTCAACAAGCTTCAAAAACCAACGTATGTTTCTCACCAAGCCGAGCGCGTAGCGAATTTGGGAACCTGGAGGTCAACACAGAGCTATGGTGGCCACAACCTCTCAGCTTGGCCACACCTCAGTTGAAGGAACCCTCTCAATGCGAAATGAAGGGTTAGGGAAATCGTTAAGTCAACTTAACCAATGGATAAAATAGCTCCACGTGTCCTTAGCAATTTTTCACCATCGTGGGTCACAAATCAATAGTCAATTATGCAGTTTCCAATCTGCATTTAAATCATTACAAATCAAAATAATATATCATGTAAATAATGTAATTTTTGATTGTCAATAATGTAATATACCCTTTGATCATTTTGATGCCTAGTTCGTAAACCATAGAATAAAGAAATGGATTTTTTGTTTAGGGTTATTTGTTTATTGGACAAGACAGGGTGGTATTTGCTAACTATATTTTATAAAATATAAGTAAATAACATACCCTTAATAATAAACTACATTGAGAAGGGAAATCTAATAATTTCTTGAAGTAGTCATTTGAATTTTGGAGTTGGAAAGTAATTGTTTGACTAGGGCCAAAACAATTATAAGATTTGTTATATTATATAAACCAATAACCATATCTCAAGAGATTTACAAAACAACCTTGTGTAAAAGTGTAGTTTATAGCTAAAAGGTACTCCAGGAAATGAGGTGTAAGATACAAATAAAAAGACTTCAAAGTAAAAACTGTAAAAGTTTGAAGAAGAATTCTTTCAACTAGGAAGAGAATCTTGGACCAGTTCTCTTAATGCATTGTGTAGTTGGGGATACAAGTAAGTGCAGTCCATATACTTTATATAAGAGTAGCAATTGTAATTTTAACATCCAAATAATGAGTAAAACAGTTAAGAGTCAAAATAGTTTTTGTTTATCTATTAAGAAAACATTTAATTATAGAACCTTAGGGTAAGGGTAAGTTTGGTAATATTGTGACTGAGTATGATGACTTAAGAACCCTTAGAAAACAAACTCATGGACAAGATAGACTAAATTTATAGTTCAACAACATAGAGTATTTCTTTCATGTTTACCAAAGGATTCAAATACATTTGATCAAAACCAAACTCCAAATGTTTTGACCAATCTAAGCAAAAGTCTGAGTACCATATGTCTTTCTATTTAAATTTTAGATCACAATTACTATAAGCAAAAGTACAAGTATTCTTTAGAAATAATCTTAATCATCCAGTTTGATTTGATTTCATTTTGATGGTAATTTGGTCATGCATTTAACCCATGCGTATGCAGTTTTGTTTTAACATCTTTAGGAATTTTTGACAACTTTAATAAGGTCAATGTTAGCTCTTACAAAGACAAGATGCATTTAAACATTCTAATTCTAGCATCATTTTTATGCTAGTGAAGTATCTTTCTTGACCTGGATATATTTTTTTACTAGAAAAAAACACTTACCTGTTAGAACCTGTAAAGAACCATCAGTTCCATTGTGTTAGCTATAAGCTAAGTAAGCCCCCATCACACCTAAGAAATTTTACCTTCTTCACAAAAGAAAACGATAACATACGTAGCATTAGTAAGAGTCATATTTCTTTTCTACTTCCTGGAAATTGAAACTACTGGGTTAAAACAGTACTAACACAGTGTTTAAGATAAGCCTTTAAGTTATATAGAAACATATAAAAGAAGTAATCTTCGTTTCTCTTTCAAACTGTTTAAATACCCACTAACAGTTATTGGTTCATTAGCATTGACATTTGACATTTTATGTCACATGAAATTTTTTAAAATTTTACGAATTTTTGAGTTACTACACACATCAAATGATTTTTAGTGAGATAGGGAATATGGATCACCCATCTAGGTCTAAGAAAACTATCTAGTTGCACTAGTCATGGATAACCTGAATTTCATAACTCCATAATGATGAACGATCTCAACCAATGCGTCTGCAACTTCACGATATTCTTCAAATACTTACCATCATATAAAAGAACAAGCACACCTTTAGAATTTTTTTTCATCCTAATGTGGTGATCATGCCATGCCTTCTATTTGGATTTCTCCATAAATAGGTGGAAATCCTCTAAAAATAAATAGTCCTCTAATTGCATCAACGCTACCAAGATTTCCATAATTGATACGCCCTATCTCATGCAAGTAGAATGAGTAATATAGAGACCATGTACTATGAACTTATCTAGAACAACAACCTCCTTCCCATACACCAACTGAAAGGATGTTTGTTTGCGTAGTCGCTTAGTTGTAGTATGATAAGCCCATAACATAGATAGAATGTTGTCATCCTAATCATCTCGATTTATGTATCCAACCTTAGTTAAGCATTTCTTTAAAATCTCATTAAAATCCTCTATTGTTTTGTTTTCTAGTGAATGGTAGGGGATGCTCTAATGGTTTTAAATAAGAAATTATCTAGTCAAGATAGTGATAGTGTTGTTCATAAAATGCATACCTTGATAATTAGTAAGGCTTCTTGGGAACCCAAACCTAGTTATGTTATTTTTGAATATGAATCATGTTGTAATATCCATGGAACAATCCTTTACTGATTTAGCTTCAGTCCAATTAGTAAGATAGTTTGTTGTGTTGATTATGTATCTAGCCTTCAAGCGTCAAGCATGAGGGTTAATAGATCCAAAAAAGTATATAACCCACTTCTAAAAGGGTTGTAGGGCTGAAATAGGATGTAAGGGTGGATCATTTCTTCTCGAAGACTTCTCGACTCACTAAAAAACATTACACACCCATGCATATTCCTTGGAGTCCTTAACAAATATTGATCACTATAATATAGCTTGCAAGATTTTCCTAGTTGTATCTTTCCCTCCAACATATCCTCCCACAAATCCTACATGGCATACCCATAGGATATCATTGCATTAATGGTTTATTACACACCTCTATATGATTTCGTCAATACCTAAATTGTACAAGTATCTTACAATCAACTGGCACTCCACCACTATAATGACAAGATGTCGCTTCTAGGTTGCATAATAGTCTTTTGGTGTCAATCCAGTGTATAAAAAAAAGACAATATGAAATACACACTCTATAATAACTTTGATTTTAAACAATTCCACATTTGGAAATTTATCATTGATATGACCTCTAAACTCTCTGAATTCCGACCTAGAAAGATGATTGGGTCCTATATTGTGTTTGCTAGATTTGACAACAATGTCAAAAGAAAATTCTTGGAAGAGAAATAAACATATAAAAATATTACCTTTCAACACAATCTTATTGACTAAACATTTTAAGAGAAAATGATCAGGGAAAAAATTAAATTGGCCACCCAACAATTCGTGGTCGAACATTTTTAATGCATATGCCATAGCCAAACCTTCATGTTCTATGGTGGAGTTGGTTCGTAGGACCTCAACTTTAGTGCATTAAAAGTTTGTTGTAAAAGAATGCGTTCAACAGGTTAATTAATGGACAGTATTAGCAGAAATTAAATGCTCAGAACAGGAATGAAAAACCACAACAATGATAGACAGATACAAGGAAGAAAACACAGAAACAGAGTCACAAACAGAAGTTGATAACGGAGTTCACACCCTCCACTGGGCTACGTCTCCGGGTCCCTCTCCAATGGGTACTGATCCAATTAATGGCTTTAAATGGTACAAAAATGGTTCTGGACTCTGCAAATTAATTTCAGCAGTATGGGCAAAAGTTTTCCAGACCTCCTCTCTGGACTAATACAACTTGGCCTTCAAAAGCAAAGAAAAGCCAAATAAAACAGAGAATATAGTCGACTCTTTACAATCACAACAACTAGACATAAACAGTAAAGTCTTCAAGACCTCCTCTCTGAAAGTTACAAACTGGACTTCAACAGACAAAAGAAGCCAAGTTATAACTGAGAATAGTCGACTTCAAAAGGAATAGCACATGGATAGTTTTCACAGCAAAATGCTCTCTCCAAGCTTCTCATAACAGAGAAACGTTGCACTACCGCTCTCCAAAAACTCCCCCCCTGGAACCATCCCTGGTTCCTCTCCTTTATACTCATTTTCGCCGTTACAAAGGAGCCAAAATGTAAAAGAAAATGCGGTTGTTTCCATTCTCCTGCCAAATGCCAACTCATTTATCATAATAGGCTGTTCATATGCCTTTCAGCGTCATCTCAACTATGGCGACGGATCGAATATTATAACTACCAAGAAAGCTTTGCCAAACTGTTACAAATAAGCTGTACATGATGAAATCCCACCACATCATAAAGTTCCCCATGAGGGGTGTTCCCGCCATGCCAAGGATCTGACCTCCATGATAACATCATCTGTATAAAATAGAGCTGTGTCGCAGCGGAACCATATGTGAATTAAACTTTCGCCGTTGCGGAAGAGGGACGAGCAACTAGCTCCGATGAGCTCTGTCTCAATCGACGGTCTTTTGGTTTTCGAGTCAGAAGTTTTTGTCATCTGTGCTTCCGCCGTTGCAGAAGGGGATGTCCTTGGGACCTCCGATATTTTGTCTCAATCGGCTGCCAATTGATTTTCCGTCGGGACGTCTTGTCTCTAAGTCTTCCGCAGTTGCAGACGGCAGATGGTAAAGTCTCCCATTTTGACTTTTCAAACCTCGCGTTGCTATGTGCGCCGCTCCATAAGTCTTGGGCTTCCGCCGTTGCGGCTCCCGTTCGGCTCCGACTTCCGATCCTTTATATCTCCGCCGTTGCTGCTCCCGTTCCGCTCCGACTTCCGATCCTTTATATCTCTGCCGTTGCAGAAGGAGAAAGCTCTTGTGAGCTCCGACGTTGCGGAAGGAGAAAGCTCTTGTGAGCTCCGACGTTGCGAAAGGAGATCTCTTCCGACCTCCGATGTTGTCAACAGACCGTGAACCAAACATTAAACTGTTAACCATTAACTGCGTGGCCTTTTTTGAACCATTGTACCATATTGGATCTTTTAATGAGGAATAATCCGCCAGATCAATCCTCCCCATTGAAGAGCTTTTGGACCTCCAAAAGCCTAGATCATCCTGCAGGAAGGTGAGGGTACCACTTCCTCACCATTCTGATCTCCATACATCCTGCCTTGCTTAGAATCTACATATTAGTCTCCTTGTCCATGGCCAAAGGAGGTTCATACCATTTAAAATTCTTTGCATATGCGACTGGAGATAAGCTCAAATAGAAAGAATGTTTACACTTCTTTTCAGAGGTCTCAAAACGATCATAAACAGAATTGAGCTTTTTACCTTTCCATCTTCCCTTGGTGATCTGCAACCAAACTTGCTTTTCAACTTCAAAAGGATGATGATTTTCATGTCTGGCTTTGCAAATTGCCGGGCTCGTCTCCTGCTATTCTTGCACTATCTGCTGCACTGTTTTCTTTGCATCATGATGTCCAACTCTAACATCTTCTGTGCCAAAAGAAAAGTCCACATGTGACCTCAACAAATAAAAAAAACAAGCCTCAAAAGGAGATTTAATGCACTACATGTGCTGCAACTGTTCATCCCAAACCTTAGGATGTTCATCACAATAATTTTGAAGAAATTGAATAATCATCTGATTCATGCCAAGATTTAGAAAAGGCATGCTTTGCTGCAACTGCACTTCATGTTGTACATCTCTATTAAGTGATTTACCACTTTCCAATGATTCACATTTAACTGCCATTAATGCAAACTTCCTACTAGCATTCACTATCATTTTCATTTGACTTATAGGTACTAATGCCAGATTTGTTTTCATATGATGTGCACGAACAATGTATTCCACACCATCTTCAAAAAGATGATACTTATTCTGCTCTCTATAAAAGACTGCTTTCTGGTCATACATATATGGACTCCCAAGTACAATTCCACAAATGTCAAGTGGTACTACATCTAGTTCTACCTCATCCATAAAATTTTCAGTGATTGCAAATTTCAAAATACATTTCTTTGTAACTTGCAACTGTGTATCATTAGTAACCCAACCAAGAGGATAAGGTTTTTCATGAGGACTAGTAACTAGATTAAGTTTCTTAACCACTTCTTCCGATATCAAATTCACTTGAGAACCACTATCAAACAATGTATCAATTTTTGTATGATTTGTAATGACACGAACATGAAACAGTTCACTTCTTCTTTTGTCACTTTGCATAGAAGTAGATAGCAGATTTGTACTTGTACTGGCACATGAATTAGAACTTGAACTTGCATCAATGGAAAGAGATATACCTTTATCTTTACCTCGGATCCCTATTGCTGTGATCTTAGTCTCATCACCTGAATTAGATCCCAAGTCTTGAATTATTGCTGCAGTAGCTGCTTGATTATCCTTATCTTTGTTTTTATTTCTTCCCATCCACTTAGGCTTTAATTCCAGATGAAGTTTCCAACACTTTGAAACATCATGCCCTTTCTGACAATGTGAGCATGTGGGTCTCTCACCCTCTTTCGTGATGGTAGCTGTTTCCTTTCCCTTATCTTTGCTTTTATCTTTGTTGTCAAATTTAGATGACTTCTTCATAAACGAATCATCATCATGCTTACCCCTAGCTTCTAAATGTGTATCTTGAACACATACATCATCCAAATTACTGGGGCTAAACATCAACAAAGTATGTCGCAAATAAGAATGCATGCCACCAATATATTTAAGAAGAGTTTCTTGCGTATCCAATGCAACATTCAATGCAATAGCCCTCTTTCTAAATCCATGAGTATATTCCCGAATGCTTTGTCCTTTAGCTTGTCTAAAAGTTTGCCAGATCATTATTAATTGCTGCATATGACCTAAAGGATAAAATTGCTTCCTTAATACTTCAATGAATTCATTCTAAACTGAAATAATTTTACCATTCTTTCAAAGATCCTGCTGAATCTTGCTCTCCCACCAAGTAAGAGCCATTCCACTCATCCTCAAAGTGGCCAATTGAATCCTGGAAGGGTCATCATTAATGCCCTGCACCCTGCAATATACTTCAAGCTGCTTGATCCAATTGTCTAATTTTTCAGCATCTACATCTCCATTATAAATAGGTAATTCAAATTTTACATCCAATTTGAAATAAGGCATATTAGGACTTGCATTATTTGAATGAGAAGTATGAGAAGAAGAAAAAGTCTGATTAGTGTCAGGAGGATCACCATCACCTCCTACTCCTTTACCCTTTTCTTCCTTCTTCACTTCTGCATCTCTGGATGAAGATCCTTCTTCCTTCTTCTTCCTTTCTGCTCGCTCATCGAGTAGAATTTCCATCATGGCTTTCATGCTCATAAAAGCCTCTAGAAACTTAGTTTTAGAAATAACAGGTTTTTCCCGTTCTGTATGTCCTTCTTCTTCCCCTCGTGGAGAAGACATGGTTCTTGAGAATGTTCTCCTGGAGCAAATCTCAGGATTTCCTTCAACTAATTCTCCTTCACCAAGCTTTAACCTGGACCTGGTAAGCATTCACAAACTTGCACAATAGTCAACCAGCTCTGATACCATAATATGGTCCGTAGGACCTCAACTTTAGTGCATTAAAAGTTTGTTGTAAAATAATGCGTTCAACAGGTTAATTAATGGACAGTATTAGCAGAAATTAAATGCTCAGAACAGGAATGAAAAACCACAACAATGATAGACAGATACAAGGAAGAAAACACAGAAACAGAGTCACAAATAGAAGTTGATAACGGAGTTCACCCCCTCCTCTGGGCTACGTCTCTGGGTCCCTCTCCAATGGGTACCGATCCAATTAATGGCTTTAAATGGTACAAAAATGGTTCCGGACTTTGCAAATTAATTTCAGCAGTATGGGAAAAAGTCTGCCAGACCTCCTCTCTGGACTAATACAACTTGGCCTTCAAAAGCAAAGAAAAGCCAAATAAAACAGAGAAGACAGTCGACTCTTTACAATCACAGCAACTGGACATTAACAGTAAAGTCTTCAAGACCTCCTCTCTGAAAGTTACAAACTGGACTTCAACAGACAAAAGAAGCCAAGTTATAATTGAGAATAGTCGACTTCAAAAGGAATAGCACATAGATAGTTTTCACAGCAAAATGCTCTCTCCAAGCTTCTCATAACAGAGAAACGTTGCACTGCCGCTCTCCAAAAACTCCCCCCTGGAACCATCCCTGGTTCCTCTCCTTTACACTCAGTTTCCCCGTTACAAAGGAGCCAATGATTTTGAATTGCACATGTATGCCTCAAGTGAACCTGAATTATGAAGGCCTGAGTTAAGCCTAATTTGTAAATAACGAACGTGTCATTTAAAGAAGGAACATCTCCTTGATTCACGCAAAGCGTTTGTGCATGGGTGACATTAATTGTTAAGTACCAAAGACTTTCAGCTAGTCTCCTAAATTTATGGTCACGCATTCCGTTGAACATTGAGTTCAGTTCAGTTAGTTCATAATCAGTTCAATCAGTTCACATTCAGTTCAGTTCAGTTAATTCAATTAGTTCACATTCAGTTCAGTTCATTTCAATCCAATTTAGTTTAGTTTAGTTTAGTTCAATTCATATCAATTCACTCCACATTCATTTCATGTCAGTTAGCATCTAGTTAAAGCTAAATAAAGAAGGAGGGCACATATCTTGTGCATGCAAGAGAATATGAAGTGTCAGTTGGGCACTGAAGTTTAGGATGACACTAATGTCTACATGAGAGGATTTCTAGTGCATTCTACTCTTAGTGAATGTGCCATGCATGATCTCATTGTGTTTACTGAGCCTCAAATTCACCCCATTCTGCATGCTAGGTTGTTTTGGCGTGTTATTAATATGCGAGGCATATGGAAAGTTCAATACGGTTTGTATTCAGTTGTTTTTGTAGGGTTGATTTGGATCTCTCTTCTTTATTTCTACAGTGACATCTCTTATCGGGAAATATTATGATGTGTTGTAAATCATTATTTGCAAATCTATCTATCATACTCGAATTATTGTTGGGTTTTTCATCCTTTGTGTTGGAGGGTTTTCCATGGGTATATCTTATCTCTTATGGTGATTGTTTTATGGGGCTGATTTATTCTTGAAGACTCATATATTGCTGATATAAAGGATGATATGTGCCTAATTTAAAGATTCATAGATGGATTATATAAAGTTGATTATGTGGTCGATATAAATTTTCTTATGTGGCTAATTTAAAAGTTTCATAAATGCTGAAATTGTTTCATAAAAGTTTTAAAGTTCAAGCAACCCCGATTTTTCTCAAACATTAACATGGTATCAGAGCATAGGGCATGAAAGAGCTTAGTTGTTTGCAACAAGCTAATCCTATGTAGATATTGAAGACTTTAGAAAAATATTGAAACCATGACGTCGATCTCCATTCGTCTGGAAGACCGCCTTGAAGGTACTTCCAATTTCAACACATGGAAGGCAAGAGTGTTGAATCTTCTCGAGGAGCATGATATTGATTCATCCATGACTTCAGTGGTATATAATCCTACCACTAATGCAAGAATAATAAATTATAAGAATAATCAAGCAAAGGAAAATAGGATTATATATGACTTTGTGAAGGACAATCTCATGTCGGTGATCACACCATTGAAGACGACAAAAGAGTGTTTTGAAACACTTACGAACTTGTATGAGAAGAAGGCTCCCACTCAAAAGAGGGATTTGAAGAACAATTTGTGCAACCTAAATATGGAGAAGGATGAGACCATGGCATCATTCTTCACAAAGATTTCATAAGTGAAAGACTGACTTGTAAGCATCAGTGTGGTGATGAGGACGACCTTCTTCAAACCGCCATCAATGGAATCCCTTCCTCATGGGAGACTTTATTAGTAGCGGTAAATGGAAGAGAAGAGAAGCCCAACTTTGAAAGGTTGTGGCATGATTGCATCCAATAAGAAGGGAGCATCCAAAGCAAGGGTGTGTGCACTAAAGAGGAGGATCTTTCCCTCATGGAAAGAATGAAGAAAGGGAGGAAGCCATTCACTCCAAATAAATTATATCATGGAAAGAAGAAGAAGTTAAACAAGTACTTAGATAAATCAAAGGTCGAATGTTTCTATTGTGGGAAGAAGGGCCACTTCGCGAAAGAATGTTATGCAAGAAAGAAGAAATAAGGAAGGATTCATGCATCCACCGTCGTAGAAGGAGGTGAACCTTCTCAAAAGAAATGATTTGAGGAAGAGGATGATCGAAAGGAATATTTACTTTAGTGGAGAACAGAATTTTCTCTTGGCTGCGTGGGATCCTTATTCCCATGCAGAGACTCACTAGTAGTTTTAAAATTGCAGTGAATAAAGGACTCCAACTATCTCCACAAGGGTACAAATATCAAGAGGGAGCCCACACAAAAAAATATGGATAAGTACTTTATATTTTGATTGATATACCCTGTTATAAATCATATCTAAAGGCATTTTTATATGTTTCATTAATATAGAGATCTGTATTCCTGGACTTGGAATTATGTTGAGCATATACATTGTTTTTTGTAATTATTGGCATGTTATCGATCTCATGAGTCCATATTATGTGATATGATATAATACTTATGTAGGACTGATATATCCTTAAATATGACTAATATAGGGTTGAAAACTCCTTCATAAGACATGAGATATAGGGATTCATGCTTGCTTCATAAGCTGTGAACATAGGACTACATGATTTTCCATAATATATAAGATAGAGGGCTACATGCTTTCCTCATGAGATATGAATATGGGGTTGTATATTTATTTCATAAATATGAATTTCAGATTGATATAGGGCTGCACAAAATCACTTGACATATGAAGGGGGTTATGTCAAAACATTGTTTTAATTTATGTACATAACTATGTGAATCATTGCTAGTATGTTGAAATTGTCATGTGATTACATTTCTGAATTATGAAAAGTTATTAATCATGAGAATAATTTGTCTTGTAGGGAAAATTCATATGCCCCGACCTACAAGTAAAGAAAGACATGAATGTGAAGTTATTTTGATGGCTAAGCCTGAAAGAGAACAGTTCGAGAGGTTCTTATGCTTCTTGGGAAGAAGACAAAATATTACTATTCTAAGAGATGTGAAGACTCCTAAAGATGTTTTATCTTATTTACACTCATATGTCAAAAAGAGATTCAGACATAGATGATCATAAATATCCATGATGGAGGACCCAAACTATGATTCTCACATCCTTATAGTGAGAGGGAGAAGCTAGATTCAGTAACTCCTAAAGTACCAGTGTAACTGGTTGATGTACCTCTTATAAAACTAAGACCTGCATGATGCTCATCATTCAGAAGATATCTCAGAATAGTATTCAAAGAATCTTGTTATGATTCTTGATATTAGAGGTGTGGCAGTTACCATATAATATTTTCGTTCTTTAAGGAAAATGTGCAGCAGAGATCCTGAAGAGTTTTAGGATGATGGATTGAAAGTCCATGGCCATCTATATGAAGATAAATCTAAAGTTTAAATCAGATTTGGAAGATCTCAAAATTCAGTTGAGATGTATCTGGATTAGTCACAACTCCCATGATTGATTATATGCTTTGTAGGCTATATATAGACATGTAAAACAAAGCATATGTTATGGTACCTACTTGTTACAAGTGTATATGAGCTTAGATATGTCTCAAACTATGGAATAAATTTTCATATATGAAATCTAACTAGTATAGTGATTGAGGAAAGATCACATATGTTGTTATAGATAGAGCTTGTCGAAAAGCAGTAAATCTATATGAAGTTCCTAGTCATTTATATCTGAGATAATATACATATCCACAGATGAGAAACATTTCCAGCATTCTTACTAAGCCTCTGTCTGGGACAATCTTGGTATAGTACATAAAAACTCCTCTAGTTGAAGAGGGAGTATTGCCGTGTCTTCACAGGCGGCGGCAGATAAAGTCCCCACCAGTTATTCATGGTACATGACATATGAAACCAGGGGATGTGATACCTTATGGAGAGAATCCACATGAGTAGAGACATGGTTAAAATCCCAGAGACTATTGATACTCAAGAAGAGTTATAGTATGGATTTTCAAAGAACAATTAAACCTCTCGGAGAGGTAGTTGGGGTGCTGCACTATAAAAAGAAGAATAACTGAGAAAGTGATCAGGCCTTGAAGAACATCATAGAGAATGGAAAGCTCACAAAGAACTTATTCAGATAGAAGAATATTCTTGAAGTCAACAAATGTTGAAGATTGGAAGAAAAGATGAGACCTTATTTCTACGCATATTTGGTGTATAATGTTGTATATGATGGATTTAAAAATCCATGGTTTCCATTTTAGAGAAACTATATTTTGGATTAGATCCAAATGGTGCTACTATGTGTAAGTAGTTGATTGGTCTCTTAATGTGCCTAGCAAACCTGTTGTACTTTTATGCTTGGGGATAAGCATATTGTTCAGTACCTTTTGAGGTACATTAGAATAGTCTCTTTATTGTATTTGATACATGGTAGACCTATTTTGCTATCCAACTATTGTTTTATCCCGAGATAAGCTATTCATATTGTGGTTGGTATTACCTACTAAGGAGTAGTGTAGCTTGGGAATCTACCTACTAGGGTGAAAGAATTGAGCCTACAGTTATTAGGTGTTAATAGTCAAGCTTTATGAAAAAACCCTATATGTGTTATGATAGAACAAATTGAGATGAAGTTTTACTTCATTGAAATCATGGTCTTGTAAAGAAAATATTTCAGTATTGATGAGCAGATTGCAGAAGTGTGGATAAGCTACTATCAGTGACGAAGTATAGATACTTTCGAGATACACTTGATATGGCAGGAAATCCTTGGTAAAGCAGAGAATGTCTCCCTCATTGAGAAGGAGTATTAAATGTAAGTCATTAGGAGTCATTCTCCATACTTTTTTGGTATCAAGTCAGGGACTTGTGTTGTATCAAGTCAGGGACTTGTGTGGTATCAAGTCAAAAATTTGTTTTGTATCTAGTTAAGGACTTGTGTGGTATCAAGTCAGGACATTGTGTTGTCTCAAGTCCTATCTATGTCCTCATGTATGGAGGTGGGATGATAGTACCGTGATCTTGTGTCGTATCAAGATTGAAATCTTGTGTTGTATCAAGATTGGAGTATTGTGTTGTATCAAGACTGGTCTTGTGTTGTATCAAGACTACAGACTTGTGTTGTATCAAGTATGGACTTGTGTTTTATCAAGTCAAATGATTCTCATAGATGGTACCCTATGAGATGGATCCCCTTAACTAGGTATGGTATTGTGTTGTATCAAGACCTGAGACTTGTGTTATATCAAGTCATGACGATATACTATGTGATGTATTACTAGTCATGATCACTAGGTGCTGTAAGTCTCCTTTAGGGATTAACTACTCCAAGAGTGAATCTCTTTAACATATCACTATATGACCTAAGGTAATACATATGATCATTAGTATGGAACAATTCTTGTGAGTATGATATGATAAGATGATGAATTAATTAATACACATATGTACCATGCGGTATTTTGTTAATGATAATGAGAATATCATAGAGAAAGATAATGAATTCGAATTGCACATGTATCCCTCAAGTAAACCAAAATTATGAAGGCCTCAATTAAGCCTATGTTTTAAATAAAGATTGTGTCAGTTAAAGAAGAAAAATATCCTTGAATCATGAAAAGTGTTTGTGCATGGGTGACATTGATTGCGAAGTACCAAAGACTTTCATCTAGTCTCCTAAATTTATGGTCATGCATTCAGTTGAAGATTGAGTTTAGTTCATTCAGTTAATAATCAATTCAATCAGTTCACATTCAGTTCAGTTCAGTTCAAATCAATTCAATCAGTTCACATTCAATTTAGTTTAGTTTAGTTCAGATCAGTTCACTCACATTCAGTTCATGTCAGTTAGCATCTAGTTAAAGCTAAATAAAGAAGGAGAGCACATATCTTGTGCATGCAAGAGAATCTAAAGTGTCATTTGGGCACTAGAGTTTAGGAGGGCGCTACTGTCTGAATGAGAGGAGTTCTAGTGCATGTTACTCTAAGTGAATGTGCCATGTATGATCTCACTATGTTTACTGAGCCTCAATTTCACCCCCTTCTGCAGGCTAGGTTGTTCTATCTTGTTATTGATATGTGATTCATATGGGAAGTTCAATACAATTTGTATTCAATTTTGTTTGCAGGGTTTCTTTGGATCTTTCTTCTCTGTTGCTGTGGCAACATATCTTATTGGGCAATCTGCTGATGTGTTGTAAATCATTCTTTGAAAATCTATATATCACACTCAAAGAATTGTTGGGTTTTTCATCCTCCGTGTTTGGAGGGTTTTCCCAAGGTATATCTTGTCCCTTATGGTGATTGTTTTATGTGGCTGATTTATTCTTGAAGATTCATATATTAGTGATATAAAGAATTATATGTGGATGATTTAAAGATTCATGGATGGCTTATATAAAGTTGATTATTTTGTTGATATAATTTTCTTAAGTGGTTGATTTAAAAGTTTCATAAATGCTGAAATAGTTTCATAAAAGTTTTACAGTTCAAGCAACCGCGATTTTGCTAAAACATTAACATTAATAACATGCAAGACAAGAGAGAATGCACCATGTATTCACAAATTCAAGAGAATATGCCCCTATATAGCCATTCATTCCCACATGAGGTAGTTAACTGATATTAGACTAGCCAAGTGGCGTCAACTATCTCACAACTTGTTGGAAAAATTGGATCGGAAAGCAATAACAATAAACAATAAACAATAAACAAGATGAAAAAATTGAAACACGTTACATGAGAGACACATATATAACGTGGTTCACCCAAGAGGGGCTAAGTCCACACATAAATTGCCAGTCCTTTATTATTATACCATCCAACAAAATGAAGGGATACAACCTGTAGCAACCCCGTTGCACTTCCTCTTCACTCTCTCAGAGTCTCACACACAATCATAGAGATTGATTTTACAATGCTACAATACAAAATACACAGTCAGATTACAATGCTTT
Source organism: Pseudotsuga menziesii (assembly GCA_001517045.1). Taxonomy (NCBI): domain Eukaryota; kingdom Viridiplantae; phylum Streptophyta; class Pinopsida; order Pinales; family Pinaceae; genus Pseudotsuga; species Pseudotsuga menziesii. The sequence continues at coordinate 707,344 of LPNX011127236.1, read as the reverse complement.
CCTTTTATAGGGGAATTACCATGGGAAAATACCATGGGTCACCTAATACCATGAGCCTGCAAATGGTTGGCCAACAAACATCCCAAAAATTTATTTCGAGGGTGTTTCCCTCGAACCCCCGTTGGGGGACCACTAGCCCCTGGACCCTCGCAAGGGGACGATGCCCCCTCACACCTCCCTGCTAGGACGAGTGTATAGTATGAATAGGGTACAAACATGAATAAACAATAACATCTCTTAATATGGAAGATCAGGTTGCAAAACCAAGAATCTCCCACTTGGAGATTGATCACAACAACTCCACCACAACTATACTTGCTAGACTATGCTCTGAACCTTGGACCTAGAGAATTTCTCATCTTCACCTTCATGTTTGAAGGCCAATAGAAACTGAGTAGGAACTTAGTTTCTCTCTAGTTACTACCTTTGTGAACATGTCTGCAAGATTATGGCTAGTATGTATCTTTTCTAACTTTAGCAGTCCATCTTCCAGAATAGACCTTATGAAATGGGACTTGATCTGTATATGTTTAATCTTCAAATGAGAAGTTGATTTCTTTGCAAGATGAATGGCACTCTGTCTGTCACTATACAACATGCTATTCTCCTGCTTCTTACCTAATTCCTCCATGAACCTCTACAACAAAATCATCTCTTTACTAGCCTCTATAGCAACAACATAATTTGCTTCCATTGTTGAATGTGTAACAACCTTTTGCAGTTTTGAAATCCAACGTACTCTTGTTCCACCCACAGTAAAGATATACCCTGTGGTGCTCCTCCTGCTATCTTTATCACCTGTCATGTCTGCATCAACATATCCCTATATAACAATATATGAACCTCCAAAACGTAATGCATGAGAAGTGGTACCTCTCAAATATCTGAAAATCCATGGTACTGCTTTCCAATTCTCTTTATGTGGATTGTTCATATACCTGCTCACAACTACCACTACATGTGTGATATTTGGTCTTGTGCACACCATGGCATACATCAAGTTGCCAACTGAGGATTAATAGGGAACCTTGGACATGTATTATGTCTCCTCATGTGTCTTGGGATAGATCTTCTTACTTAGTTTGAAATGGCTGGCCAAAGGTTTACTAACTGGTTTTTCATTTTGCATTCTAAACCTCTCCAACACCTTTTCTATGTACTCACCTTGAGATAATGCCAATTTTCTATTTTTCCTGTCTCTTGTTATTCTCATACCAAGGATTTTCTTTGTAGCACTAAAATCCTTCATGGCAAATGATTTAGATATTTTTCTTTTGAGAACATTTATATCATGCATGTTAGACCCTACAACAAACATGTCATCCACATACAATAATAATATAATATATCTTCCATTATCTAGCCTCATGAAATAAACACAGTGGTCAGAATGGCATCTACTATAACCTTGTTTTGTCATAAACTTATCAAATTTTTAATACCACTGCCTTAGAGCTTGCTTCAGGCCATACATGCTCTTCTTCAACCTACAAACCAAATTCTCCTTCCCTTTGACCTCATACCCCTGTGGTTGTTGCATATAAATCTCTGCCTCCATATCCCCACAGAGAAAGGTTGTTTTTACAGCTAACTGTTCAAGATGCAAATATTCTACCGCCACTAGAATTAAAATAGTCCTAATTAAATTCATTCTAACAATAAGAGAAAATATTTCATCAAAATCTATACCTTTCTTTTATGCAAACCCATTTACAACAAGTCTAGCTTTATACTGCTTCTTGCCTCCATCCTCTTCCTTTAACCTGTAAACCCATTTATTTTTCAATGCTCTTTTTCCTGTAGACAACACAACCAAATCCTAATTCTGGTTTCTTTCCAATGAGTCCATCTCCTCATTCATTCCTTTCTCCCACTTCTTTCTAGTTTCCATTTGCATTGCCTCTTCATAACATTCTGGTTCACTAGAATCAATCATCAATAAATAATACAATGAAGGAGAGAATCATTCAGGGGTCTACTTAACCTGGTAGATATTCTTACATTTGTAGGAGTTTGAGATACATGTTGCTGCTCTTGATTTTCTAGTACCTTTGGAACTTCATTTTATTTGACTTCATCAATCACCATGTTCTGTTTGTTTTCCTTTACCTTTGTCTTTTGCCGTAATTGACCTTTGTACATAACCTTTTCATTAAATAATACATCTCTACTCCTAATGACTTTGTGATTTTTATAATCCAATAAATGATAACCAAAATCATCAACCCACCCCGTATCCAATAAAGGTACATTTCTTGGATTTATGCTCAAGCTTTCTTTTATTTTCTTTATTAATATGTACAAATGCTTCACATCCAAAAGTTCTCAGAAATGAGTAATTTACCTTTTTACATTTCCATACCTCCTCTGGAATTCTGCCATTGAAAGCGCTTGAAGGAACTCTTTTTATTAAATAAACAACAATATCTACAACATTATCCCAAAGTTGTAAGGGAAACCCTGCATGCAATCTCATACACCTTGCACGCTCCATGATTGTTCTATTCATCCTTTCTGGCTCACCATTTTCTTGTGGTGTTCTAGGGACTGTCTTCTCTCTATGAATCCCATTGTATGAACAATAACTATCAAAATCCTTGTTGCAGTAGTCACCTCCACTATCTGATCTGAGACATTTCAACTTTTTTCCTATCTCATTCTCAAACAAATATTTCCACTTCTTAAAAGTAGTAAACACATTAGATTTTTGTCTAATACAATAAACCCAAGTTTTTCTGGTTGCAACACCAATAAAAGTAACATAATAATGAGATCCACCAAGAGATTGTACCTGAGCCGGTCCCCATACATCTGTATGCAAAAGATGTAATTTTTCACCCTTCTTTTGTTTCCCAACCCCAAGAAATATAACTCTCTTATGTTTTCCATAAACACAATTCTCGTAGAATTCCAAACTTACTTGCTTCAGATATGGAAGCAATTTCCTTGAGTGAAGAATCTGCATCCCCTTCTCACTCATGTGGCCAAACCTATGATGCCCTAATGCCGCACTTGTTTATGTGGAAGCTACAGAGATATAATAATCAGTATTATGAGGACATAAATACAACGTACCTATCCCGACTCCTTTTTCTATTTCCAGTGCTCCTTTAGTGATCTTCCACCATGTTTTTCCAAACGTAGACAAACAACCAGTATCTCCCAACCGTCATGTTGAGATCAAATTTCTTTTCATATCAGGAATATGCCTTACATATTTTAGAATCCATTCATTTCCATTATTTAAATTAATTCATACCTTACCTATTCCAACAATTTTACTTGGTTCACCATCCCTCAATAAAATATGTCCAAAATCACCTAGAACATAATCATGAAATAATTTCCTATGGGGTGTAGTATGACATGAAGCCCCTGAATCTACTACCCAATAATCATTATTATTATCTAATTCAAGAATCAAAGCATCTTGTAACACATCACCTGTTACATTTTCTTACCGAGTAATCTCCTGTTGCCCGTCTCCTTTCTTCTTTGGATATCTGTAGTCTTCTTCAAATGTCCTCTCTTACCATAGTTCCAACACTCTATATTTCTAAATATGGACTTGGATTTTCCCTTTATATACTTGCTACGATTACATGGGCTCCTTCCTCTACTCTGCATGGTTAATGCATTACCTAATGTCTCACCTATGCTTTTTATTCGCATTTCCTTGCTAAGAATAACACCTACAACATCAACACATTTCAAAGTGCCTGAACTAGGGACAGAGTTACTTACAACCATGACCAAGTTGTTCCAACTTTCTGGCAATAAGCACAAGATTAGAAGAGCCCTAACCTCATATTCAAAGTTCACTTTTAACTTAGCTAACTAGTAAGTGTATTAAATTCACTTAAATATTCAACAACATATCCACCTTTTGATATCTTCATATTAAATAAACGCTTAATAAAAAATACCTTGTTGAAGTCGAGGGTTTTTATAGAGCTTAGTAAATGCACTCATCACACCCTTTGTTGTATTTTCTTTTGAGATATTGAAATCCACTGACGAAGCTAGGCATAGCCGTGTTGTTCCTAACGCCTTTTTGTCAAGAACCTCCCATTCTTCGTCCTTCATAGTCGTCGGTTTTTTAATTTTTCCGCCCAACGGTAGGTATAGATCCTTATGGTATATAAAGTCCTCCATTTGCATCTTCCATAACTGGTAGTTTTGGCCGTTAAATTTCTCGACCCTAAACTTTCCTTCTTCTGCCATTGTTCCCACTCGAACCAAGAACCCTTCTTTACTGCGAGTTTACTATCCAAATAGACCTTTTGGCTCTAATACCAATTGTTAGAAAAACAAGATCATAGTGCAATAAGAATAAACAATAAACAATAAACATGATGTAAATATTGAAACACATTATAAGAGAGACATAGATATAACGTTGTTCACCGAAGAAGATGGGCTACATCCACACAGAAAATCCAGTCCTTTATTATTATACCATCCAACAAAATGAAGGGATACAACCTGCAGCAACCCCATTGCACTTCTTCTCCACTCTCTCACATTCTCTCTCACACAATCACAGATATTGCTTTTACAATGCTACCATACAAAACACACAACCGTATTACAATGCTTTCCTTTATAGGGGAATTACCATGGGAAAATACCACGAGTCGCCTAATACCATGGGCTCACAAACTGTTGGCCAACAAACATCCAAAAAAATTTATTTCAGGGGCGTTGTCCTTGAACCCCCATCGGGGCCACTGGGCCCTAAACCCCGCAGCTGGGGGGTATGGTCCCCCATAGAACCCTGCGAGGGGATGATGTCCCCCTGCACCCCCCTGTTGGGGGATGATGTCCCCCCACACCCCCCTACGGGGGGATGATGTCCACCCCCACCCCCTGTTGGGATGAGTGTATAGTAAAACTCGGGTACAAACACGACTGAACAATAAAATCTATAAATCTGGAAGATCACGATCCACAACCAACACAACTGTCAAGTCAAACTAATTAACTTGTATTTGATAAGTCGAGAGGTTTCAACTAGCTCACAACTATCAAGTTAGACTAGTTAATTGGCTTTGACAAGTCAAGAGGTGTGAACTAGCTCATAACTTCTAAGTAAGGAAAGTAAACATGACATGCATGAGTCACACTAGTTAACTGCTCTATAACTTGCAATAGATGCACACTTATCTAGTCAACTAGTTGACAACATGCATGAAGGGTGCACTAATCCCTACAAAAGAGGAGGAGGGTGGATTTCTTCTGTAAACTAGTGGAGGAGGGCACATGAGTGCCTAGAAATGAGGAAAAGGAGTCTCAAGTGAGCCCAAATTCCTACATGTACACCAACACCCCCCGTTAAGCCTAACTTAGGTGAGTATGATGCACAAAAAATGGTTCCCAAAAATTGTAATGTTTGGTACCCAAGTACATTGAAATTATCAAAAAATAGAAAGGGAAGACCCAATGAGAACCCTGCCTCCAAGAGGATATAAGTGAGATCCACCATGTGTCTAGTAGAATATCTCCATAAACCATAAAAGACGATAAACCAATGGAGCATGATTTGATGGTGATAGATCATAATCCACTCCAATGAGTGTGTTGAAGTTGCAATGCTGCAACTGATACTAGTTGACAACGATCATATCTCTTCAAACAACTAAGAAGCCTACACCAAGATGGTTGGGATAGTTAGAGTGCTTTCAAAGCCTAGAAGTAAACACCATAAAAGTCATCAAGTAACGATGAATGGAACTATAAATGCATCTAATTAATTAGTCAATTCAAGAGCAATGAGAATGGTTCCCTTGTTTCATGGATGAAACCCATTTGTAGGATGTCCTCAAACAATTACTCAAATTCTTCCATGAGCAATCATCAAGCCAACCACAAACAGTGTTTGGAGTTGGTATCTTGCTGATATGTTGTTGAGTACATCTCTTGATTAATGAGTTGAAAGGGGGGAACTAACAAATGATTATGGATACCTAAAAGGAGGACGATGATGTCTCTAATCATGATGTTGAGGATGTCAGTATGTGGAGGATGTAGATGTAGTTGATACGAAAGAGTTAGTTGTTTCTGAGAACTCTGATGACTTTGAAATTTGTGCCAAATATAGTTAAGCCCCAAATTTGTATCAATATGTGGCATATGATATGGCTCCCACAACTCATTAGTATAAAATAATCTAATGCGATGATACATGGTGCTAGATTAAATTGAATCTGATTAGTAGAGGAATCAAGTCAACTTGGTATTGTTGATGAAGCCCTATGGAAACCTAATATGGATTTGGCTGGTCTCATCATAGTCTAAAAGATATTTGTGATTCCTTGTCCATTGTTACTAAGGCCACCACTAGTGTATCTCATATTCATAAGTAATTTGGACCCAAAGCTATGAGTATGCACCTCAAAGGAAGGTATTATAGGCTCTTGAATTGTCACATTTGCATGTTCTACAATAAAATATTTAGTTTCTTCCTCTTCAAAATAAGAATTTGTTGTAACAAAGATAGAATCTATAGAGTCAATAGTGAATATTGAATTATCACTTGCATTTTCAAAATAAAAAAGCGAGGAAGAAGAATCCTCTTAATCAACAATGGAGGAATCAAATCGCCCATCATTATTGGAAGAGGTAGAATCATTAGTAGTGGATGAATCAACACTTCCATCTTTAGAATTGTCGTCAACAATGGAGTATGCAAGATCACTATATGTATCAAATTCATGTAAGAATTTTGAGCTTATCCAATCTATACGAGAAGAGAGAATATGTCTCAAACTAGCAATAAAATCTTATCTCTTTGTTGTTCAATGCATAGACTTAATTTTTCCTCCATCTCATCATAATAGGTATTCTATTTCGAAACTTCATCTTGTAGCTCCTTTGCTAAAACCACAGTTGCACATGCTCTTTATGTAGTGCTCTTCCATAGAGAAGGTCACTAACCCAATTCAAGTAAATCCTATGTACCAAATTCTAGCTGTATTTCAATATTCTAGAATTTCAGTAAGTCAAATTTTCAATCAACCAAAGATTGTGCATATGCACATATAGTTATTTTATGAAATAGCTTACTTTCAATTTAAATAACCAACAAAATTTCACAAGTAAAATACCTTGTTTGTGTAGGGTTGTAGGTATTTTGAGTAGCTCTCGCATCCTTCTCTGGTAGCACCTTTTAACCAATCCTTATTAACCAAACCAATAAACCACCCTGTCGACCCTGCTTTCTGTGGTGGCCCTAGGAAACCAACAAGTTTCCTAGCCCTCGAGCCCACAGTCTGATAATCCCCATTGAAGCTTTCCTTAGTTCAGAATCCCTCAATCAATAGTGCATTTTCACTAGTTTCCTTTGAGTTTCCCACCTCCTCAAATGCTCCATTTAACCCCCTCCTCGGTCTTTCTCCTTTTCTACAAAAAGTACTAAGTCTAATTCTTCCAAAGAAAACCAACCTCTCTCTCTCTCTCCATCAAACCTCTCCTATATCCCAATTTTCTCCCCCTAACTTCATTCTTACTCCACCGCCTTCTCTTCCCCTTGTTATTGGGATTCTAATGCATTAATAAAATCCCACTAACCAACGACAAAATAATTATAATATTAGTTCTAGGATTTCACATTCTCTCGGCAAGTCAAATGGTTAAATGTTCATTTAAGTTTTACATTTTGTTTTGACTTCTTATGGTTTATTTTAATGCAAGATAATCATGACTTGTCTTATTCACTTTCGAGACAAGTTAATTACTATAAAATTACCCACTGCTTCTTTAAATGTTTAGGGTAGTATAATTAATAAATAAAACTTGACTTAATTAATGACGAGGATGCTTATATATTTATTATTAAATCAACCTAGATTCGACAAATGATGTTCAGATTCACAAATAAAGTTTAAATAATCAATAAATATAATATAATAGCACTAAATCAACCAATCACTTTCAAAAATAAGATTCTATTCAACCATATGCAACAATCCAAATAAATAAATAAATAACTTATTTGGAAACAATAATGAAACTTATCCTTAATAACAACAAGAACAATAATAGATAAATAAATACAACTATGATTGTTATAATTACAACATCCATCACTTCTAAACAAAACACCTCTCACTATTGAAACAGAATGATGAACATGCTAACAAAACATTATTTGTATACATAAAGCAATAATTATACTAAATGGAATGATTATCTTATGACAATTTTGTCTTGACAACAAACAATTATTTCCTAGTGAATCACTTAAACGTAACTAATAGATAAACTAATTGATTGGTTATTTATATACACATGATTAAACAATTATCATTCAAACCTGATTAATGTACAATTGAATCTTATCTAGAACAACATTACAGTAATTTATCACATCAATACTAGTGTACATGTACAAGGTTTGCGTGTGTGGCCGGCGTACGCATAGATCATATATGTACTATAAGAAAACATCATGTCATCCATGAATATATACTAATTGAAAAAATAATAATCATTTGTGCACAGAGAAGAATCATACATACAATACATGACGATCACATAGATATAACCATATCAACATACATCCAACATATTTATTTTAGCATGTACAACCTTTAGTAATTAACCAATCAAGTTATAATGTCAATATACTTTAAATTCATAATAGATAACCGATCAATTATTATAAAGGGAAATATACTAACTACTACTATCTTGGTGTCATAACATTCACCTCCAAACAATACTAGCTAATCATATCCTCCCATCCTAACCTAATTCCGCATCCTCCCTATCCTCCTCTGCTAGTAAAGATGTGTCGTTGACTTCACCGACCTGGCCACATATATAACCTAAGAGCGGTATCATTGGATAAATAGCGGACCTAGCCTCCCCTAGCAGGCATCCGACCATCGTCATCACACGTCTGGGGAAGCATGACTTAGCACAACCCTTCCACGACCTCGGGTATCATAAAATATAGGGTGGGAAACACCTCCATCCCTCTCAACATACTGGATCTATACCCTATCAAAAATCATATCTTGCTGCTATCGAGATTATCAGAATGTGTCGTCGTATCATCAGTTTGGTCAATAAGGTTTCTTCCATAAGTAAGTACTAATCCCCACATCATATTCAATACCGAGCTATCACTTAGCCCCGATTCCATGTGGGTTAGTATTTTGCAAAATACACATTTATAACAAGCATTCCCACTCGATAATCAATTGATCCACATCATCATCATTATTTCTTTTCGTGTAACAATTTTAGTTCATCACAGTTACACATGACACATAATAATTCAATCAATCACATCATAAGATGATATCTACATACCACATCCGATATTTAACATTTTATTAATGAAAACATTTAAACATATATTGTCATCATAAAAGAAAGGAATCCCATGATAATCACAACATTGTAATCGCACAAACATAGTAACACCGTAATCATAGTGACATCATAAACATAGTAACATGATAATCACAGTGCCATCATAAACATGGTAACATCATAATCTCGGTTCCATCATTACGTAAATAAATCTTACTCAATCGAGTTGAGTCCAAAAGATAACAAGAAAATAGAGTGCAGTATGTATGGCTAGCAAATATGTCTCGTCAAAGTATGGGGCATTACATACACCCACCCTTTGGGAAACTTTGTCCCAAAGTTATTGTCAAAATAGTGAGGGAAAGTCTCGACACATAGTCTTTGCGTTCTCCCATGCATCGAAACCTGGGCTATGCCTATCCTATTGGACGTTACAGGATCCAGATGAAAATGCTATCTGAGATTTACTTCTTTCATTATATGTGATGTGTTTTTTATATCAATGTATCATATACACGCAACTGTTATGTCCTACTTAAGGATCTCAAATTGTAACACCCATCAAGGTTCATTACCCCTTCATCGGGTGTTATTTGCACCAATTAATATACTTGCCAAATGTTATAGCTCTTTCATATCATGATTCATAACGGAATCTCAACTCCCATTTAATTTAATTTTTTTTACTTTATGAACTTCTTGTTCATTGTACCTTGTTCTGTCCTATACTACTTGCTTTTAAATTTTAATATTTTAATTCGACCCCAATAGTGATGGAATATTCTGCGTTTTACCTTAGCAATTCAAATAATGCTTGACTATCAACCAAGTACCCATTATCGATCAACTATTGGAGAAGTAGAATTCTTACTAACAAGTTTCATGTGATAAATAGATTACTACAACTTAAATTTCAACACATAGATTACATCTCTCCTTATAGAACTAACTAATTTACAATAGCCCAATGAACTCATGAAGCCCATGAATCTCGACACACCACTTCCACATAAGTTTATTTTACAACTGTACCATATGACACGCTTTCTACATCTTCTTTGGCCTATTCTTGCCATTTGAAGGGAATGCCTTTGCTTAGTACAATTATATTAACCTTGATGCATATGAATAGACATGCATTATCCTTTTCATCCTACTTCATTTCTTATTGGTTTTGGGAGATAAATATGTACACCTATTAAATATAATTTATATTATTTAGACAATTCTTTCAAATACTAATGGGATTATTCACTCTTAAGCATACCTTTATCATGTGTAATGGACATTAATATCTCTTGTAATTGCTTACATATAATCACAATGTTATAGATTCCCTTACAATTGAGTAGGTTTATTATTCCCAATGATATGACATCTTTACATTCCCCAATTGTATTACAAACCTTTACAGGGGCCCACAAAATTTAGGCCTTGGTCCCCTTTTCATGCTTAATACTAGTTAAGGGTCTTTTATATGTTATGTGATTTCTTGTTCATGGTCATGATCCTAACTTCAACTTGTTTACCCCTTTCTATGTACTATATTGATTACCAACAAGGTATGACACACATCCTTTATTTGGTACCGCATTATAAATGTTAAATTTTTTATTGTTTTATTAATGTTTATGTTATAAAAAGGAAAATATGGAATTTATTTAGGATCACATGTAAAAATATATAAGAACTACAAGCTAAATAATGCATCTACACCACTATTAATTGTATCACATATAGTATTATAATACCAACTAATATTAATATATGTTCATTTTATACTTTTAATAAGCTAAGTAGGTTTTTTTTTTCACCCACACACAAAATATATGAATCTTATAAACCTCCCATATATTATAATTGAACTATGTTACTAGCAACAAATAATATACATAAAATTATTAGACATTTTAATGATTTTGAAGAAGCATTACCCAAAGTGGATTTTTTTTAGAGTAAACAGATAATGCCCTTAGTAACTTGTCATTATGCACTGAATACACAAAGAATAAATCCTTTTGAGGAACATACTCTTAGGTGAGCAAGAGGGTCATCCATGTCACTATCAATGTAACTCATAGTACCATGCCAACACCATAAGGGCATTTTTTTTACATTTGTATGAGGTAATGATATATATGTATTTTTATATATTTATTTATTGTGGTTAGACATGTTAGAATAATCCATCAGGATTATTGTAAATAAATAATAAATAGGAATATGAATAGATAGGAAGGCGAAAAGGCTGGTAATCAACCGCCTCATGAAATGTATAAATATTTGATATGTTAATGGAATAGTATCGAATTGGGAGTTATTACCAACAAGTGGTATCAGAGCAGGTTGTCTGCCATAACTCCTGCCTGCGTTCTGCCATATCTAATTCAGGCTGCCTGGCTGCCTGCCCATCGCCAGTCTGCCCCTGCGCACATTCATTACGTGCTTTTATTTTTTGCTCATACGTTTGATACCTAACCCTAACGCTTCATCTCCTCCATGCCTAGTGTTGCGTTGAATGAATTATGGTTGTCTCGGCCACAGTCTCTGTGCTGAGTCTCAGCTAGAATGTCTGGCCTGCAATGTCTCGGCCACATACTGCTTATTAGGGTTTCCTTCTCGCCCCCTTGTCTTAGAACCTAAGTCTGAAGATTGCGCCTAGAGAGATAATGCATTGATATACATTGCGTTGGAACTGTGTAAACCCTAACGCCTGCGTGGAGTCATGACTATAAAATCTGTGCTGAAATTTGATGTGTTGGAACTGTGAGTATGATCATCTGAAGACTAATATATCATACTGGAATATAGTTTGACTGTGATATATAATGTGACTGTGTGTACTTGGTGTTGCATTCACAAGTTGATGTTCAAGACTTATGCCTCCGTTTTATGAGTGAAGCTGCGATCTGTTGAAGAGACTCGGTACTTATTGCTGCGACCTGCGATGGTATATAACTTGCTGTGTGATAATATATACTGGTGATTGCATATATATACTATGTTGATGAGCCTGTGACTGATATTTGATGATAATATACTGCGTGATTGTATACTGGTGATTGCATACTGATGATAATATACTGGTGATTGATAATATACAACGTTTTGATGAGGCCTGTATACCCTGCTAAGGCTGCGTGGAGAAGAAATGCTATTGTTCTGCCTGTAGACTGATATATAGCGTGGACTGCCTGCCTGGAAACTGCATTAATAGCGTGGAGTACTGGCGCCCAAGGTTCTAGCGATCCGGCTTACAATACGCTGCTAGGGTATCCCTTTATGACTGCAAAGACAGTTTTGCCTGACAGTGCTGCGTGAAACCCTAATAGGTGCTGAGGATTATCATTGATGAAGATTACACAAGCTCGTCTTCTCTTCAAGAGTGTGCTGCGACCTCCGTTGTTACCTTAGTCCTGCGTGGAGCTGCATTGAATTGTTGTGTCTGCATATTATTTCAAAGACTGCTTTGAAACCATTTATTACTTGCTGCATCTAAAGCTGCGTGACTCCTCCTCCATGTGAAGCTGCGTTTTGATTTGCATGAAGTTGTGCTGAAGGCTGAACGCGTGGAGACCTGCGTGGAGACTGCCTGGTGCGGTGGTGAGGAGCTGCGTTGAGTTGAAGTATTATTTGCTACATGGAGAAATGCGCTGTGACTGCGGGGTACATTCTATTGTATTTGCAGTCAGAATAATGTATGCTGCGTGAATATTGTGATATTTTGATATTGGAGACTGCGCACAATTGGAGACTGCGCACCACTTTGATATATTGTGATATATGTTGAAGACCTAGCCTGAACCCTAACTTCTGTTTTAGTTTTTGTGAAGAAATAAATACCTATCTGAGACTGATATATGCAAATGTTGTATGCTGCGACCGAGACTAATATATGCAAATGTTGTATGCTGTATATTATGCTGACTGCTAGTGATTGATATAAAGAAGGCTGGTGATATATTTTGTAACTACTGATATATTTGTTATAAACTTGCATTGTATTCACCTTGGCAGAGACGATAGACCTGTAAGGTTA
>LPNX011127236.1:661783-688682 GCA_001517045.1 Pseudotsuga menziesii | reverse complement strand
GATTATTGTAAATAAATAATAAATAGGAATATGAATAGATAGGAAGGCGAAAAGGCTGGTAATCAACCGCCTCATGAAATGTATAAATATTTGATATGTTAATGAAATAGTATCGAATTGGGAGTTATTACCAACAAGACAAAGTTTTAATAAGTTTCAAATTATAATTGAATTCGTTAAGAACATATAAGTTTATAAATGAAATTTGATATCTAAAATTTTGTAAATTAAAATACAATGCACTTAATCCATTAAATACTTGATTAATAACATTATACATGTCTAATATAATAAATTTTTATTACATTAATGAAATTTTATGATTTCTAAATTATATATATTTTTCTTTAATATTTATTTTAATGAAATAATTATTAAATCTTAAATATAAATTATTAAGCTAATGTACCAAAAATATTTTTATAAATGTAATATATACCTATATACAACATATTAAATATAATATTAAAATATTTAAAATATTAAAAAAATAATAATTTTTTTCATAATAAATTTGGAAATTTAATTATATAGTCGCTATATAATTAGAGTTAATTTATATATTTTAAAAAAGAAGAGAAAAGATCTTTTCACGAGCTTATTCAATTTCTAGGTTTACCTCAGCTCTCGGGTTCCTTTGTTAAGCCTGGGGTTCCTCTACCAGCCCATGCTGATCTTAGCCAACCAGCAGCAGTAACAAAAAGCAAGTAACAGTCGACATTACCAGTATATTACTCCTACCAAGAAACCTAATTAGTTAATGGTATGAACTAGTGTGAATACAGGGAATCCACAGTATATCCTGTACAGAACATTGGTTATGCTAGTTTAACTCAATGTAAAATGAGTTTTTTTTAGAATCCATTTCTGTTGATTCACCCTTGGAATATAAAATAACATCAAATATTTAGAATGAACAAAAATGTTTATTAAATATTTACATGATCCAGTCTTATAAGGTTATGAAAATGGAAAACTATGGCTTTCTTTTTGGTTACTATTCGACCCTTGAACCGACACTTTTGGGTTATCTTCCGCTCCTTGTCTGTAGGGTTTACTGTCTTCATCTCCTTCGCTCTTCTTCTTGGGACTGTTCAATAAGCCGCTGCCGACGACTGGAGTCCATCCTCATGTGTTGAGGACTAGTACCAACCAGTTAAAAACAAGTGGGAACTGTACATAGAAGTCGGTTTTGGCTCGGCTATACCTTCTGTCCTTCGGATGGGCGTTGATTTTGGACGGCTGTGATTCCGTCACCTTTCTTCTAGCGTCGCCGTGACGATTATTTGTCCATGCCTCTAGAAGGTTCTCCATCTCCGGATTTTAGGGGGTTTGGGAGTTTGTCTGTCCTTTTCACCCACATCCGCGTCTTGTCTCTGTCCGAAAGTGGTTGTTGTTTTCTGGGTTGGGAGTTTGATTACCCCTTATTTCTACCTTAACTAGGGTTTGATTTTGGGTTTACTGTGGCACCTGCAGTTTTTACCTATCTCTTTCTGCGGTTCCATTGACATTTTGTTGTCCGGTTTGTCACTTTTGGGGTTCTCCCTTCTGTCCTTATGTCGGAGACCCATGATGAGTCGCCCGACTCTTCGGCTGACTTCGTTGCTGCACGCTTCCGTCATCGTAGAAAGGCTAAGGCGCATAAAATATTGGAAGGGAAACTACGCTATGTGGTGGGTCGTGATATATATTTGGACAGAGTGGAAGCGTTATGCGCTCGTGCGTTAATAGGTAGATTGGAATATGTTTCGATGGATAAAAAAGACTGGTTTGCATGGGCCACTGAACATTGGAAGCCCTTCTTGTCCTACGTTCCAGCTATCAGTCTTCTAGTTTGAGGTTGGATAGTTTTAGTGTTCTTAGAGGATGCTCATGCACTCAGGTTTTAAACAGTCTTTGGAGAGTGGGTAAAGGGTCTCTGGTATTAGACCGTTGGCATGTTAATTTCGATCCTGCACGTGAAAGAGTAAAGAAACGACACTTGTGGGCTCTTCTTCCGGGGCTTCCTTTTCCGCTCTGGAATCGTTCTCTGTTGGAAGGTGTGGGAAACACAATAGGCCGTTTCGTGGCGCTTGATGATGATTTCATGAACTCTTTCGATAAGAGGATGGCCAAGATCCTAGTTGAGATGGACATTTCGAAAGGATTACTAGTAGAAGTTGAGGTACTCTGTCGGGAATGCCTGTTCATTCAATGGCTAGAATTTCAAGGCATCCCTTTTAGATGCAGCTGCTGCCAGGAAACGGGCCATTTGCGACGCGCCTGTCCGTCTTTTCGTAATGGCTTTGCATCCCTGGATCTTCGATCTCCTTCTGCGGCTCTTTTTACCACTCCTCTAGATCAAAGAAATAATAAGGTATGTTTAACATCGGCTCCTCCAGCCCCCTCTATTGGACTTCTAAATAATGCTTGTTCCCTCTTTGATGATGCTTCAGACCTTGATTTAGCTATGTTGGACTCTGTAATGGTTTTTAGAGGTCCTCATAAATCCTCCACAGCTCCTCAATCTCTGGATGTTTCTTCTCCACGTTCCGGTTCCCCTGTGCATGATCTCATTACCCCGCTATCTAAGCTCCCCCCTTCACCCTTAAAACCTCCTTCTCATACCACTTCTCATGCTCCTACACCTCTTGTGGCCATTCAGGACTCTCCTTCTCAGGTGTTCGATGCAACAAACCCAATGGTTGGTCTTTCTCAATTACAATCTCTTCCTTCGGAAAGTGTCTCCCCCTCTCCACTTTTCACTGATGCAGACTTCCCTCCTCTCGTCAGCTCTGGTCCTTCGCCCTTGGCTTCTCCACATAGCCTTGTCACCTTTCCATCCTTTTTCAATCCCTCTGTTGGGCTTTGATCTACCAATGTGAATCAGACCTTAAATTTAAATCAATCCGGGTCAGTAAAATTCGAGGCACATCCAAGTTTTAGGACTTAGAGCTAGACTTGTTTAGAAAATTTAATTATCTGTGAATTGAACCTACTGACAGATGAAAGATACTGCAACTTAAAGATACAAAAATCCTTTTACAGGGATAACTTCATTTGTTCCTTTTCAAGTACACAACAATTGATTTATGAAAGCAATCTATTGATGAAAGGACTGAGGTAGAAAGCAATTAAATAACAACTATAGCCCTAGGATACAGACTACGAGGTTCTGCTCAGTTTTCCAGCGCTGAATGAACAGTTATCAATTAAATTCCTTTACAGGAAATTATTCATAATTCATAATTGTTTTCTTTAACACTTCTCCATTGAATAAACAACAATATATAGTTGTACAGAAATCGTGGTCTGAACCATCAATGCCTTCAATATTCAACCAGTAAAGGAACAGAGTTTATTAAACAATGCAAGTGATAAACAACACGATGGAATAACAGTTTGAACCATTAAATAAGATAACAGAGTTTTTCATAAAATCGATTAAAAACTTAGCTGAATTCATTCTGCAACAATAAACTAGAAACTACAGAGATTATCACATACCAATGGCACGATTTAAATAGCCTGCATCAAATGAAATCGCTACAATCACCCAAATCGCTACACCGACAAGTAAACGAATGTGTAAACTCAACAATGGGGGCCCTCCACTGCCTCGTCCACACACCAATTGAAGATTTACAAAACTGAAACTCTAGATATATTCACCATAAATCAATTACACAGCAAAACCATGCAGTTCAGAAGCAAATGCGTTCTTCCCAAAATCGTGATAGTTCCTCATTGTTTTGTGAAGTACTTATACAAATTCGAAATAAAACTGGAAATGCTATAATCCTGTAAACTAATTAATGAGCATAGCCATCGAGATCCTCATTAGAATCGTGAAACTCAACAAAATCAAAACTGCCCCTTCTTTTGTGTTGAACGGGAGCATAGGTGGCCGCCTTTGACTGAGGTTGACTTGACATCTGTAAAGGCCACATCACTGATCCGTTGAATGTTCATCCATGCTTGGACACTGAGGATATTTCCTCTATCTTCTAGTTCCTGCCTAGCTGTCCTGCAAATGCTCAATCTTGGAGGTAATACGGGAAGTTAGTACATCCCGTAATCTAAGTAAAAATCTTAGTTAAAATGCTTAAAAAGTCTCAAAACTCAATATATTAGAAAGTAATGACATTATACCTCTTAACCAAGGTTCATGGGTGATCTTTAAAGCTTTTCTAATCATTATGGAGGTTTTATGAAGGGAAATGAAAGATATCTAAGCGGCAAAAAGGGGTCAAAACGGTGCCCAACACCCTCTTTACAGAAATCCCTAAGTATTTGTTCGGACAAGACACCTCTTTCCCCCTCGGTTCTTCCTCTCGACTCTATCCGATTTGAAAATGTTACTATAAGGAGGAAGAAGAAAAATAGATCTCCTCTTGATGCTATGGACCTCGTCCCAGCCCCTTATACTCCATTGTGCACAAGACTTAAAATAGCGGCTCGCAAGCCTTCTTCTCCACCTCAAAGGGTCCTTAGAGCTTCGACCCCTCAGCTGATTGATTCTTAATGCGTTTCCTCACCCTGAATGTTCGAGGCTTGGGGGGCTTAGCTAAGCAAAAAAGCCTTCGTCACTTGATTGTTTCACTCTCACCTGATGTCGTTCTCCTTCAAGAGACAATGTCCAGTTCTTACCCTGCCTTATTTGCCTTTTCCAAGCTCTGTCCAGGATGGGAGTTTTGTGCTCTTAATTCTAAAGGCCTCTCTGGGGGGATTCTTTCTGGATGGAATCCTAAACTCCTCAAATGTAAAGCTTTCCATACAGCTGTCGGTATCTTGCTCAAAGCTTCGATTCATGGCTCTTCATTTGAGCTTTCTATTCTGAACTGCTACGGCCCTTACCTTAATCATGATTCCTTCTGGAGTGTTGTGGCTTTTGGTGTTCTCCTTTCGCTACCAAATCTGATCCTAGCGGGTGATTTGAATTTCACTCTGAATGCCTCAGAGATTTGGGGCTCTAGAGCGCATATTGATCCCTTGGGACCTTTTTTCTCCAAGCTTTTCTCTGATCATCATCTAGTGGACGTGGCCCCCTCCTATGCATGCCCTACATGGAGGAATGGTAGGATGGGGGAAGATGGTATCTTGAAAAGGCTTGATCGTTTTTTGTTATCAGATCAACTTGTTAGCTCTCTTCCCAGGTATCGGGTTTGGACTCATAGATGTGGGATTTCTGATCATTTTCCAGTCTTATTTGATTGGCTGAATCATCAGACTGCTTGTGCTTATCCTTTTAAGTTTAATCAATCTTGGTTAGTCTTGTCAATATGATTCGAGCCGAATGGCCACTTATTCGTTCGGATAACTCGATGGATGCAATGTTTGAAATCTCTTATAAACTTCGCGTCCTAAAAGATAAAGTCAAATCATGGACTAAAGTCAAAGCTCGTAAGATGAAGGATAAGTCAGTCTTCTTGGAAGAGGAAATAAATTCTCTCCTTTCTTCCTCTCAATCTGCTATTTTAAATGAAGAACAGCAGCTGAGATTGAACTCCCTCAAGGCTGATCTACAAAAAGTGTTAGATCATGAACTATAATCAGCAAGACTGCAAAGTAGGGTTACTTGGGCTTTGAATGGAGATGCTGATACTAAGTATTTTCATGCGGTGGCTTCGGCTCGAAAAAATCATAATGCTATTTGGAGTTTACAGGATGAAAGAGGTACTTGGGTTTCGGATGATCATAGTATCAAATCCCTTGGGGTTCGTTACTTCAAGAATATTTTTGAGGATGATCACTTGACTGACCTAGCCGCCCAGCTCAAAGTTATTCACCTCTTCCCCTGCTATATCAGTGCTAACGAGAATGTGGCTTTCACTAGCTTTGTCACTATTTCGGAAGTTGAGAGGGCCCTCAAAACTTTTAAAAGAGATAAGGTGCCAGGCCCAGATGGCTGGCCTGTTGAGTTCTACTTGACTTTTTTTGACCTCCTGGGACCTCTCCTTGTCAATATGGCAGAAACTTCTAGGATCTTGGGCAGAGTGGCTCCCACCCTTAACTCCACTTTTCTAGCTCTCAATCCTAAAGTTAATTTGCCTGTTTCCTTTGCTGATTTTCTCCCCATTTCTCTCTGTAATCTTTGCTATAAGCTGATCTCTAAAATTGTGGCCCTAAGACTTAAACCCTTCTTAGATGCTTCCATTTCTCCTCAACAATTTGGCTTTCTAAAGAACCGATAGATCCTGGAGCCTATAGCCATAACTCAGGAAGTTTTACATTCTGTCCAAACTAACAAGAGATGTGCTCTCATCCTTAAGTTGGACTTGTCAAAAGCTTTTGACCGGGTTAATTGGACCTTTGTCCATCTTGTTCTTATTCAAATCAGGGTTCCATTGGTTGGGGTGAATTGGATTATGGGCTGTATCTCTTCAACTAACTTTGCTGTCCTTGTAAATGGTTCTCCTTCTACCTTTTTTCCAGCCGCTTGTGGAATCAAGCAGGGTTGTCCATTATCCCCCCTGTTGTTCATCCTGCTTATAGAAGGTCTTAGCGTATTGATCGAAGATGCCAAAAGGAATGGTAAGATTAAAGGAATCAAGATTTCACCTCATCTCTTCCTCACTCATTTACTTTTTGTAGATGATGTGATCTTATTTGGTTTGGGTTCTTATGAGGAATGGATGGCTTTCAAAGTCATCCTCGATACTTTTTGTGATGCCTCTGGTATGTATATAAATACAAATAAATCCTGCTTTCTTCATAATGATTTGGATGAGACCCTTCTTCGAAGAATTACTGGTCTCCTTCCTTACAGATTTGATTATCTTAATAAGGGGGCAGATTATCTTGGTTATTTCCTCAAACCTTCGGGTTATTTGATAAAGGATTGGTACTGGATCGTCTCCAAATTTGAAAAGAGAATCTCCCATTGGACTAACCGGTTCCTGTCTATTGGTGGACGTCTAGTCCTCATTCGATCTGTTTTGTCGAGTATTCCTGTTTTCTGGTTGTCCCTTGTTTCGATACCCTCCACAATCTTGGACAAGCTCAGAAAACTGATTTTTTCCTTTCTTTGGGGCTCTTCATCAAAGATTAAAAAATTCCATCTTGCAGACTGGCATCTGCTGGCTCGTCCCACTTCTCTTGGTGGCTGGGGAATAAAGCACTTGCCTAGCTTCAGTCTTTCTTTGAGAATGAAAAGTTTTTGGCTTGCTCTTAACAGCAATGGCATCTGGCATCATCTCATCTCTGCTAAATATATGAAAAACAGGCCTTTACATGCTTGGTTTAGGGAAAAAAGCTTCAAATTGTGGAACGCCTCGATAATTTGGAGAGGGTTCATCGCTACCTTGCCGTGGATTGGTAAAGGGCTCATTTGGCATGTTGGCAATGGTTCTGCCATCCGTCTAGGTGCGGATCCTGTTGTGGGATTGGGGTCCACTTTTATTTTACCGAGAGACTTGAGAGAGTACTTGGAAGACTACGGGATTTGCTCCCTAGCCCAAGCTAGGAATCTTACTTCCTCTGCTACGGGCTACTGGTTCACGGCTGAGGAGCTTGATCTTTGTGGTGAATGGAAAACTCTTTGGGATAATTTTATCAAGGGGCTGGAATTTGGCAGAATTCGTCTTTCTGATCAGCGCGATACCCTTCTCTGGTCTCATAATAATTATGTTGGCCCTTTAATTGCTGCAAAAGGCTACGATTGCATTCTCTCTGCCAGCTGTTTTGAGCTTCAAGAACCTGCTCTGGATTTCCTATGGACTCATCATATTCCTCTGAAAATTGCATGCTTTACTTGGCTATTGGCTAGAGGTCGGATTTTAACTTGGGATTAGCTTCAGATTAGAGGGTTCCAGGGCCCGAGTCACTGTGTTCTGTGTGAAAGAAATTTAGAGCATGTATATCATCTCTTTCTGGCTTGCCCCTTCACTGTTTGTATTCTCTCACATTTTGCAGCAAAGTTTGGGTTCTCCTTTCCTTTCTACGATTCTGTCCCATCCTTTCTGGTACAATGGTTTAGCTCCTCTGCGCGCTCAGCTCCTTTTAGATATCTGCCACTATTTATCTTCTGGGGTATTTGGCTACTTCAGAATAACTGTCTATTTGAAAATAGGAGACCTGCTTTCTCTGCTCTTATTTCCAGGATCGAAGGTTTTTTAAATTCTTACCCTGCTCCAATAAAAATTCATAAAATTCGGGATATTGGTCCGAAACCCCGGATGGCCTTTCCATGTGGATTTTTCGATGGGGCTGCTGCAGAGAAAATTGGTGGATCAGGTTTTGTGATCTATCTAAATGATACTCATTTTTTCAGTTTCTCTATGGGATGTGGTATCAACACGAATACTAGAGTGGAATTATTGGCTCTTTGGGCAGTTCTTAGAGTGAGTTTAATGACGGGTCTTTCTATACATTTGATATTGGGTGATTCTCTGGTTATTATATCTTGGCTCAACAGAGTTTCGGCGCTTGATGTCCCTTCACTAATGCATTGGTGTGATGATATAATAAATATGCTTCAAATGGCTCCTCCGGTGATTTTCAAACACATATTTCGTGAGCATAACTCGCTGGCAGATGGACTCTCTAAACAGGCCTTAAAATTGGATATGGGTTATGGAACTTTCTCTGAAAATTTGGATGGTATGGTCATTAATCATGGCCAATTTGTTCTTTTTTAGTGATGCCGAGTCTCATGTTTTTTCAGCTTTTGACTTTCAGCATTTGAATGATCATATTTATATGTTATGTTTGAGACCACTCAGCTAGCAAGTCTTGCTCAAGAATGTCTGTTTGACGATCATCTTCGATCTTACTCAGCATATTCTGACTTGATATTTCAGGGATGTTGAGAAAAGTCTGCTATGATCAGACTTTTTTTCTTTATTCTGGATGGCAGTAGACAGATTGGTTATATCTTATGTCTATGTGATGTTTTTGTTGGCTATAGTACTCTCAGTCACAAAGTTGGTATGTAAATGATGTCTTTTGATTCTTATGAATAATAAAGACTGGTATTTTTTCCTCTGAAAAAAAGAAAATAGAAAACTGAACTTGCGCCATTAAATGCTCATAGGTGTCGAGGTCAATTTTATGCAATTTCATGGTAAAGCTATATTGAGAGACGTAAACAATACTTTATTATATAATAATAAAATTGTAACTTTTGGTATCGATAAGGTTTTGCTCATATGGAAAAGCCTTAATTAAAAAAAAAAAAAAAAACCGCCATGTTTTTAATCGTACGGCAAAGCACGAGATTAAAAAAAGTTTCAAATATCCAAATCAATGAATTTAATAACCTTTCAAAAAATAATACTAATAATACGCAGAGTTCATCAGTGGACAATCCCAAACTCGAAATATGATAGAGCTATCTTTATTGACGTAAAGTTAGTATGCCTGAGCTTGCCAATAAAAGGTTTAGCAAAGGTTCGCAAAATAATTAAATATATGATGTACTATATAAAAAAAAAAAATGTATTACTTTACTAAACTACCAGGATTCAATAAAATGAGAATTTAACTACTTCTAGGCATTTTATTTTTAGATTATTATTTATTTATTTAATTTTAATTATAATATTTTTTCCTTACTACTTTTGAGAATACATTTTTTTAATTATTTATAGTTTTAGATCATAATGCTAATAATTGCAAATATGTAAGCAACTATTTGCAAAACCTTTTCCATTCCACTTGTCAATATATGAGCTACGTTAGATAATCCTTATTGCCTGCCACGCCATGCGCCGAATGTACACTTGCAGCATGGATTGCATGAGGTACAATGTATGTAGATTTTATAGTCGCTTTTAATCTTTTTGTACATGCAAATTTATATATTTGGTTCTGTTTACTAATTTTTCAAATCTTCTTGTCCTTTTCTATTGCAGGTTAAGACATTTTCAATTCAGACATTTGATTTAATTTCTAAAGAAAATAATTCTGCATAAAAGAGGAGGGTATTCTTTTTGGTACCTCTTCCTAGTGGCTACCAACATCCTATCGAAGGTTTTTAGCAACCTTTTTAGTAACCTTTCTTAATCTCTTTGCCCATTTTATGAGTTGTAGCTTAGAATTTGGTTATATTATTATTATTATTATTATTTCTTCATTTTGTAGGGAGGTTTTTTAGTATGTGAGCCCAAAATAGGGTTATTTCCAACAATTTTCTCCTCGTAGAGGAATTTATTTTCTATAAAACTCTCTTTTATTGTAATTAAATTGTGGCTGTGATCGTGTTGTTTTAATTTGTGCTAATAGCTGGCTCCAATTGGGTATGCTATCCTCCCTGCGAGGTAGTAAAGAACCTTGTAGACCAAGTGCTTGATCCATTGGGATGCTCCCAATCTTTCTCTGAAATCCTCAACCTGCTTTGACCTGTAACCATCAACTGAAACCATCCTGCAAACAAATCCCGCTCTGTAATATGTAACTTGTAAACTGTCACCCATCCATCCTTTGAAGATTGAAAGCAACTGTAGCTGCAAATATGAACTTGTAATAGAAACTGAAATCAAACTGAAAAACTGCTGAAATAAATGCTCGCCATGTCGAGCTTATTCACACAATCATACCTACCCTACTTTACCAAGCACAAGTTCCCAATCAATTAAAGTCTGCTTTCCAATGAAGCCAACCAAACAATTTATCCAATAAGTTTGCTTCTTCATCGTGCTTGTTTAAAATTAAAACTGGAAACCATGGTGACAAAAAGCAATGATGATAGATGTGATCTTTTTGGCGAAAACTTAACCAACTACCCCAGCTGAAAAATTTCTCCATGTACTCAGCCACTGGATCATAAAAAACATGACAACCTTCATCATACTTTGTCATTTGCTTACCTTGGAAGGCTGCTCAAACTGTAAATTCTCTTGCACACTGTCAAACTGATCTTCAAAAGAACCATGCAAGGAAAGCTCATGAAAATTTCCATACGAGACATCCACTACTTCATTCAAAATCTTAGAATTTAAAATTTGATTCTTTCCAAGTGTCTCAAAGGAAATATCATTGTGTTCTTCCATAAAATCAAGCGAACAAAATCTTTCTTGACATGAAATTTCTGAATTTGAAAAACAAAAAGAAATATCCATTTGAGAACCCTCATCTTCCTTTTCATAATTCAATTCCTCATTACAAACTGCTGATTCTTTCACATGCTGAGATTGGTTACCTAATTGCTCTCCTTGCTTATCATCCATTTCTAAAAAGTTTATGAAATTCTCCATTACCTCAAATTTCTGTTTTTGATTAGAGACTTTAACTCTTTGTTTCAACATTTCAAATGAGGAAAAACATAAAGGCAAACAACCACCTTCAAAATGCTTACTATCCACTTTGTTTTCAGACTTTTGATCAGGGATTGCAATTAGATTTTCTTCACTAAATGGCCCAGAACTTGCAAAATTTACAGTTAGTTGTTTAGGTACATTACCAAAGTAGTCCTCCTCATACTCATCATATATAGGTAGGCTGAAATCTTCTTTAAGACCATCACTAACAGAATTTATGACAGGCTGATTGCAATATTCATGCAAGAAATCCTTACAACACTCTTCGTGTACATCACTGGGTTGATATGCTTCTTGCTCACAAAAAACATAATTGGAAGGTAGGGCAAGTTCTTTTTGTTCATATTTCTTAGCCAATTCTAAGTCCTTTTCCATTTCATCACCACTATCTTGGTTTGAAAATCTTTTAGACATTCTAATATTGTCTTCAACCTCCAATGAATCAATAAACATGTGCTGCAAAGTAACTGACTTTCTCTCCAAAACAAGAAATGACAACTCGGGAGGAAAGGTAGATGCATAATATAATTTAGTATCATTTTCAAGAGGTTGAATTTCCTGTGGCATATTATAATAAAAGCTTGCAAACTTCATGTTAAAACTTGACATGGTTTCACCCTCATGCTTCTTTATGGAATAGAATTCTGAAAGAACTTGGTCCAATGACCTCCTCTTACCCCAAAACTTCAAAAAGATATCAGAAAACTCTTCCCATGTTTGAACCATTCCTTAACATCTCCTTGCAAATATTGGGAAAAATCCCTCATACAAACATCATCATGATCTATTTCAAAAAGGTCAAGGAAATGCTCAAAATCTTGAAGATGTTTCTCAGCTGTAAGGTTCTTGGATTCTGCATCAAATCTAGGAAGGTATTTGTGGTGCTTTGTAGGAAAATCATGAAGAATAGGAGGTAAGTGAAGAGGTTTGTACCGGTTCTGGATATTGGAAGAAACAGGGTTATGTGGAAAGGATGTAATATCAACTTTGGTATCGAGATGCTCACATGGATGATCCTTGATGTCATGTGACTCAAATGATGGGTCTTGGTCAGAATTATATGCATACTATGAAGACATATTTTTAGTTTGTAAAGAAATATATACAGGAGTAAATTCATGGTTTTGTTTTGAATGCAATAGGCAATGAGAAATTCTTTGACAAGATTAGGAAAGGACAACAAAAAATTTACAAGAAAGGATAAGATGTCTTGGAGAAAGCTGAAACTTGAGTACTTTATTTCTTCATCATGCCTTTCCATGTCTTTACAATGAGCTCATTTCCCTAGTAGAGTCTTCCTGTTCTCTTTGAAAAATTGATTTCTGGATCATGCCACCAGTGGAGTCACTGAAATTTGGATTCTTGAAGAATGGAGACGCCAGGTGAAATATGCACAACCTTCTTGATGCTTGACCATTGTTCACCATCAACAATTAAATCTGAAACACTGTCGTTAATACACAGGGAATGTTTCAACCTCGTTCCCCGACAACGACGCCAATATGTTATCACTTAGATTTTCCTTGGGTTGTGTCAAGGAAACCTTGAGGTAACCATAAAACCACTTTAGACTATATTTCTGACCTAATACAACCATAGAGACATCTCTCGATATTTACAATCCTTCTCACTCAAGATATTCAATCAATGACAGTCAAAAGATCAGTTTCTGATAGGATGAGTTTGTTTTAAAAATATTTGGTAGGATAATCATGGAGGAGGCCACTGGGAAATGGAGTCAACAATAAGATCTGAGTTAAGTTGCAATAGGTAGGGGTTTGAAAGGATCATGGACAAAGGCAAGGTAGACACCATTTCCTTAGTGTTGAATAGCTGTATGGACAAATTATGCAACAAGAATGTTGTACAACTCTGAAAATGGCAGTCATAAGCTGCAAAAAACTTTCAACAGATAGACTTCTAAACTTACTTGACAGTGAGAATCCCCCCACCATCTGTGCCATATACCTTGTATCCTCAAAAACTTAATCTAGAGTAGCATTACTATCAAAAACATGTTAAACTGATGTTTCTTTGGCTTATCATCCTTTCATTGGAGTTCTACTATAAATTCATCGGGTGCGATAATAACATTCCTTTGATTCTCAAGTGTCTCTTTTTCACATGCTTGAACACGATATGCGTTTTCATATGCTTTGCAATAGATTATTATCCCACATGTGAAAGGAAAATGCACATATTTATGGTTTATATGCTCTCGCAGTTTCTATGTATACCAAGGAACAAAGAAATATAATATCTCTTGTGTGCTCGGTGCTTGGACTTTGATGGCAGACTTTGGGTCGTTTGCTTGCTGACTTGGCTTATGTGTTGATGTGGCAGGTGTATAATAGGCATGCAAAATTCTCATTGTTGAGCTTGGTTGAAGATTGGCCTTGTGCCAAATAATTTTTTTATGAAATATACCTTTGGGTTTATAAAAATAAACTTTATTTATTTTTATAAAAAATAACTTTGGCTCAAATATATACAAATTTGACTATAGAGCCAAAAATAAAATAAAAAATATTCCTTTTCTTTTACCCAAGGCCTCCTTTAGAATTCTTTCTTCTTGCAAACCAAGAAATATTTTGATAAATGACCAAACGAACAAACTCGAAGCTTCCAATTTGCCAATGAAAGTTTGAAATTTTGAAAGTGACAACACCAACCGCTGCAAAAATAATTAGTGCTAACATGAGCAACCTATGATCTTCACCAGGATTTTACGCTCAGACAACCTGTCTCTCTAGCTATGCTAGAACACATCACTCCCTCTTTCAAGGGGTCTTGATTTGGATCACACCAAGTATTTCTCTAAAGTAATCGAACTTCACTCTCGCTAGAGGCTTGGTCAACACATTGGCTATTTGCTCGTGCATTGCCATGTATTTGAGCTTCACTGCTCCTCTCTGCACCATATCCCTGATATAGTGGAACTTGATCTTGATGTGCTTCGACTTGTCATGGAACACATGGTTTTTTGGTAGCTTCACGCAACTTTGATTATCACAGAAGATACAAGTCACAACTCAATAGAGATCAAACAAGTCAAACAATAGCTTTCATAGCCACACTGCCTCACAACTAGACGATTAAGCGACAACATACTCTACCTCAACTGTACTCAACTCCATTCATGATTGCTTCCTGCTGAACTAGGAGATCATGCTAGATCCCAAATTGAAGTAACAAACTGAGGTGGTTTTCCTGTCGGTGGTGCTACCTGTCCAATCTGAATCAACATAACCGTATTCATTACGTACATCAATGAACCAATCATTTGATGATACATCGTGGCATCAACCGTCTCAGATGAAGCATCACTCAGAAGCTTCAAGTTAGATTCCATAGGTGTGGCTATTTCCTTGCAGTCCAACATTATGAATCTCTTCAGAATCTCCACTGCATAATTTCCTTGACCAAGGAAGATCCCATCTGCACTTTGCCACACCTCCATGCCTAAGAAGTAGTGCATCATACCTAGGTGTTTCATCTCGAACTTTGTAGCAAGTATCCTCCTTGCATCTTTAATGAGTCCCTCTTCAACTGTCAGAAACAAGTCATCGACATATAACAGGAGCATCACTAGTCTTCCATATTCAACCTTGAAGTAAAGGTTGGAATCCACTTTACTCTTGGTAAAGCCTAGGATCATCAAGAAGCTATCCATCCTGCCGTACCATGTCCTTAGTGCTTGTTTCAATCCATACAAATCCTTCTTCAATTTGCACACATGGGTCTTCCTGTCACGTGTCTCAAATCCCAATGGTTGTTCCACGTACACTTCATCCTCAACTACACCATTCAAGAAAGTTGTCTTGACATCCATTTGGTGTATTTTCCATTTCATAACTGCTGCCAATGCAAGTATGGTCCTAATTGAAGTGTACCTATCAACGGGTGCACATGTCTCTTCGTAGTCTATGCCTTCTTTCTGTGGGGAGTCTTGTGCTACGAACCTTGCCTTGTATTTCTCGATGCTTCCATGTACAACATGCTTGATCTTGTATATCCACTTCGAAATCACAACAGACTTCTTTTTCGGTCTCGAAACTATCTCCCATACATCATTCTTCATGATCGACTAATACTCCTCGATCATAGCATCCTCCCATCCTTTCTTTTCTGCATCCTATTCATAGGTGGAAGGTTCTCTGTCAATGATGTCACATAGCAGGGACACATAGCTAGTGTAGGGATTTTCCCTTTTTCTCTCTCTATGTATTCCTTCTGGAGCACCATACCCTTCTGCTTCCCGTATGAGCTCCCTTTCCCATGCTGGCTTCCTCTTGTGGGAGTCCTTCTCAAGGATTGTCTCTACTGGATCTTATGGTTATGCCATGTTGCGATATTCATGGTATTCTAGAATTGCTTCTCCAATTTCCATATCTCGGGCTCTCGTATCTCCAGGTTCCTCGACCTCTTGAATAGGTGTCCTCTTGGATCTAAAGTATGTTAAGTCTTCATAAAATGTTACATCTCTAGTATTTCGATATTCTTGAATCCTGGGAAGTATATTCGGTAGGCCTTTGATGTATCATTGTATCCTACGAATATACCTTTCTTCCCAGAAGGATCGAGCTTGGTCCTTTTCTCCTTTGGGATATGTATGTACATCAGGCATCCAAATATTCTCAGATGGTTGAATTCTGGTTTCTCTCCTGAGAAAGCCTCTTCAGGAGTCTTATTGTCAAGTATGTGATGAGTAGTATGGTTTTGTACCTACACAATGTCCTTGCTTCCTCCGCCCAAAGGTGCATAGGAAGATCCTGGTCATGCAACATTGCTTTTGTTGATTCCATGATGGTTCGGTTCTTTTGTTCCACAACCCCATTCTGTTGAGGATTTTATGGAGTTCTCAACTCCCTCTTAATCCCAGACTCTCTGCAGAATTCCTTAAAATCTTCCAAGGTGATTTCTCCGCCATTATATGATCGTAGAGTCTTGATCTTCCTATCGTTTTGGTTCTAGACCAAGGATTTATATTCCTTGAACTTACTACAAACTTCTTTTTTCCCTATAAAGGAATATATCTAAGTCTTACGTGAGAAATCATCTATAAAGGAAACATAGTACACATACCCCCTTAATGAGCTAGAAGACATGGGTCCACATACATCTGAGTATACTATCTTCAATATTCCTTTGGAATTTCTCTCACTGCTGGGAAATGTCTTATTTGAATTTGTGCACATCCTTTGCAAATGCCTTCATGCTTTTCTTGGATCTCTGGTAGTTGAGAGACTGCTTTGCTTGCCATCGGTAGTGCTCTGTAAGGCACATGCGCAATCGTTTTGTGCCATAGTTTGCTTGGTTCAATTGAATCTTGAACCAGTGCTTGTTTAGGCCGTCCCTTTAGCTTGTACAAGCCTCCGTATTCTTCTCCAATCATTGCTGCATCATCTATTGTCTTCCCTCTAGGACACATTAGAACTTGGCCATCGAGAAATGAAACTCTAATTCCCTTTGCATCTAGTGCATAGATGGAGATGGGATTCTTCTTCAATCCTGGAACATATAGCACATCCTTCATATTTAAGGATTTCCCAGAGTCAAGCTTGTATGAAGCTTCTCCACTCCCTTTTATGGGGTATTGGTAATTATCCCAAAGTTTCACCTTTTGAGGTGACTCATGTTTAGACATATTAACGAATGATTCCTTGTATCTTGTCATGTGTTTAGAAGCTCCACTATCCACAAGCCAATCATTGCTTCCGTGTGAGATAGTGCCAGTAAGTGTTGAGATTAGCACATACTCTTCATCTTAATCATCCTTCTCTTTTATGAATCTTTTGTTTGTTGGTTCATCGTCTTCGACAACATGAGAATGGTGTCTCCTTTTCCTGATGGGACAATCTCTTGCAAAATGTCCCTTTTCATCACAAGTATAGCATCAAACATTTGAAGCACCTCTCTCAGTCTTCTTTTGTTTCTTGTCCTTCTTCTTGTTGTGATGAAAGTTCTCCTTCTTCTTCTTCTTCTTCTTGAATTTCTTCTTGGTGTGAACTGTGAGAGCTTGATATTAAGTTGCTTCCATATTCTCTTTTCTTGTCACGAGTCAAGCTTCTTCTTGGAGTCTTCTGAAAGAGATAAATCTTCTTCTTGGAAAAATTACTTGAATGAATGAGTCCCATGATATAGGGAGACCATTCAAGGTAGTCATTACAATTTCTCCTTCTTCAACATTCTATTCAACCACTTCAATTTGTTCTTTGATTTGAGCAACCCTTGTGAAGTAAGATTGTATAGTCTCGGAGTTTTGTATCTTCACATTCTTCAACTAGTTCCTCAAAGTCATCTTTTGGTTGATGTTCTTTCCTTCGGACATCTTTGTCAAAGCATCATATACTTCCTTCGGTGTCTTGAATGAAGACACATGGGGGGTGAGGTGATCCTTAATAGAATCTACAACGATTCTCTTGGCCTTAGCCATGCTTCTCTTATGAGCAACCTTAGCCTCATCTCCCTCTGGTTATGGAACCTCCTTAGTGATGTACAGATCCAAATCATTTTCTTCAAGGATCATGGAGGTTCTATGATTCCATTCTTGGAAGTTATCAGCCCCTCCAATATTGTCCTCTAGCCGAGTATGGTGAGTCATCTTTTCAAATGAGAACCTAAAATGGAATGGCAAAGATTTAGATCTTAACGATTTGAGGTGTCTGACCTGGTTATGGAGCTTGCTGACCTAGGGTTTGTAAGAGAAACCCTAATTTTCCAAACTTGGAGTTTGGGAATTCTATTTGGACAAAAAGATGCACCTCCTTGAGGCGAGTTTCTTAGCAAGTTCACTTTTTGAAGACTGAGGTGGGAAGCCTTTGAAACTTGATGCCCTAGTTTTTTCCCGACACTGGTGATAGGGTAAAAAATGAAACTTTTTCAAATATGAAACCAATTCTACCAAAATATACACCCTATTGAGGCAAGTTATCCTAGCCCTCTTTTCTTGATGATTTATGGATAAAACACCTTGAACTAGGAAGCCCTAGTTTTTGCAGTTGCACAGTGCCTTCTTTCAGAGAGGCTTTGATACCATGTTATTTTTTCTAGATCTTATTAGCTTAATTAGCATATTTATATGAAATAATAACAAGTACAACTAGATGCATAAGATATAAC
Source organism: Pseudotsuga menziesii (assembly GCA_001517045.1). Taxonomy (NCBI): domain Eukaryota; kingdom Viridiplantae; phylum Streptophyta; class Pinopsida; order Pinales; family Pinaceae; genus Pseudotsuga; species Pseudotsuga menziesii. The sequence continues at coordinate 670,323 of LPNX011127236.1, read as the reverse complement.
AGATACATAAGACACAAATTTTCACCGAGGAAACCATAAAGAAGAAAAACCCGCAAACTTCCTCAGAATAGTATAGTCACAAAGACTGTCTCATAAGATGATCAATCCCCATAATAAGAAGTATTCAACAACTATCTATCTCTCCTCCCTTTTCTCTCTCTCTCTCATGTGAACTTGTGTGAGTGTGAGGTCTGTATAAATGAGGGAGGGTGCCTCCCTATTTATACTAATCAAGTGACTGACCTTTTACCTGATTGGGCTAGCCTATTTTACTAACAGGGTTGACTTCTAGTCCTAGAGAGACTCCAAATACACATTAAATGATGTCACACTAGGGACTATTGCCCCAACTTACAATAGAGGTTGCACCTCAAGGTCTAGACACAATAAAGACGTCCCACAAGGAGACAAACACATCTCCAATGGTGGTACAACAACATACAATGATAATATACATCAGGATATCTTCTGAAGTTACAAATACATCAACATTATCACTAACAGGTAAAACAGGAGGCAACCTTGAGCAATATATATACCCCTAAAAGGAAATAATAGATCAAATGCTTATGGATAGATTTATATCAATCAAAACTCAACTTCTCATTCACCAGCTACACATTTTGCTATAAATCTCATCTCATCTCCTCTAACAAGCGCATACTTACACTACTGCATTTTATTCTTTGGATGTCTCTTTCAATATTTGACTCCACATGTAATTCCATTTCTTGTGGATCAACTCATCTTCCCACTGCTAGGTTGGTGGTCCTTCAAGAAGACGCCGGTGGGTTGATTCAGGAGTTCCTGGAGCTCGTGAAGGTAGTTGAAATATTGAGAGAGAGGTGTTTCTTCTTTGTCTTCCATGCTGATTCAATGTGCTACGAAAGTATCGCTATAGATTTCTACATATATATGCCCAATGTACGAAAATATTGTTAAATGTATCCTCTGAAATCCATGGAGAATTTAGATTTTTTTTCCAAGCATGATAGCCATTCTTGGAGGCTAAGTTTGATCTTATGAGGTTTTTAGGGTTTTTATGGCCTCTTTCTAACTTGATTAAAGCCAACAAGATTTAGAAATAATGCTAGGTTTTTACGTATGAATCATTCCATTATAAATGAAAGTATTGCTTTAGATTTCTGCATATCTCTGCTATGTAAAAAAACTATTGTTAAATGTATCCTCTAACCTTGATCTTTTAATGAAATCCATGGAGAATTTGGATTTTTTTTTCAAGAATTTCGATGTTTTTACCTAGAATACAAGTTTCTATCTTGAATATAGAAAATCTTGGCCATTATTTTAATATGAAAGTTAATATATTACATACTTGTGTCAAACATAAAAGTTGACCCTCCCTTTTCAAACTTTAATGAAAATTCTACTTCACTCCACTTTAATCCTTAATGGACCATGTGATCTAATGTCTTCCTGTGAAGGTTGTTCTAGTCATTCATTGAGAAGATATTAAGAAGAATTCAATGAGTATTCCGCATTAGTATGTTATCCTCTTGTAAGTTGCATACAGAGGAAGATGCAGGGGCTCAATGGAAACTGTCACCAACAATAATGAACAACGAAGAGCACCAATGTTATCGTTATTCAAGATGGGCAGACAACTCCTGCAATACCCACCAATGAAACCAAGACTAGAGTAGATACTTTGGATGTATTCATAGGCCTCACCATCGTAGTAAGGACACCATCCATATGAGTTTGCAAATCTAACCGGTTTAGAATAAGACGTGTGAACTAAGGAATTCTCATCGATATTCTAATTTTCCAAAATATAAAACATTTTAAGAACAAAAGATTAAATAATTGGTCCATTTTTTTCCCTCTGTACATTATTGAAGTTGTAAGAATGTTTGTTTATATATTTTTGTGTTGAGAGCATTTATTGGTTTATGAAAATGCAAATGAGGTTAGTGGTTGTTTGGAATTGCAAATTAGCTCCTCTTCAAAAGTAATTGTTATAGTCGGGGACATTGCCACATCGTGGCTCTTTTTTTGAATTTGAATAAAATACATTATTTAAATAATATGTATTTTTTATATTTTGAATATGATATGATTTTTTAATTTTAGAAAAATAGATGATATGTGTATATTTTATGTATATGAATATTTAACTTTTCATGTAGTTATATATATATATTTATTATTCATTATAATGCAATTAATTTAAAAAAATAAACATTTTTTTATGTTTTTAAAGTAAATTTTGCTTACTAATTATTTTCCTTCTTTTACTTTTTTATTGTTATTGAAAATTCCATTAACAATATCATTTTTTTAATATAAAATATAAATTGTAGATAATTTAATACAAAAATTTATAAAATGTTTTCATAATTTCGTATTGTATTTTAATGAATGATATATGTTACAAATATATATACTTTTTTTTCATTCTATTTTATAGTTTGAATTTCAATGGACGATGTATGTTTATGTTTTGACAAAAATGGATATGAATTATATTATAGAAACAATAGGGAACCCACTGGAACAAAGACTACAGAACATCTGCCATAGAAAGCTAGAGCCCACCTAATTAATAGATTCCAGGAATGCCTTACGATGATAGGAAATAAATAAAACAAAACTTACATAACATAAGTCACAAACAACAAACAATAAGCTACAAGGAAATGCATAGAGCACAACCATCCATTTATTTCTGGAGCCTTCACTTCTGAATCTCGGTCCACCTTTCTACTGCTCGGCTATAGCATTCCCAACTTCCAATTGAAGGTGTCAGTTGAAGGCCAGGCGATCAACTTGCATCTCTAGATTAATCATCCTTTTAGCCAAATATGGAGTTTCATTCATCTGATTTGAGAGTTGTCTAGCATCTTGCTACACAAATCCATGAGATCCTCCATGCTTTGCATGGCAATGACATCGTGCTTTGTATATTATTGATAAAATTTTTAAAGTTTTGAAGCTCTACATATTTGCTCAAAACATTGACATGGTATCATAGCTTAGGGCATGAACGAGTTGAGTTTGTGCAAGCAACTAGAAGCCTACATGATCCTAAGGATTTGAGCAAAGTTTGAGAGCCATGACATCGATCTTTATCCAACCATAAGATCCTCTTGAGGGTAATTCAAATCTCAACACATGGAAGGAAAAGGTATTGAACATATTGGAGGATAGCTACATATCCACAGTGATTGAGGATCCTTCATACAAAGTAGGGCGAATCAAAATCAAGTCAGTGTGCACCAAAGAACAAAATCTTTCCCTCACAGAAAGAATGAAGAAAGGGAGGAAACCATTCCTGTCATTATTCTAAGACACAAATTTCATGAAGAATTTTCGATCAAACCATGAGGAATCATCCAAAACCATTGAAAACCCACTTCCCAAATGGACTCATTCACCTTATGGTCAAGCATATTTCAAAAATTCGTAATTGTTTGGGAGATATGATCAGGTATTTGAAGATGAACTTTTCATAATTTTTGTCATGGCCAATTTTCCAAACTGAACGAATTGTTTGAACGAACCAAGGATTTGTGGATCGGATCTTATACTTATTTAATGGATCTTGTGTACAATAATAACCTCATAGGATTAAGAAATCATCCAAGGAAGAAGATGATGACCAACAGAATAAGTATTTTATTTAATGCAGAATAACACTCACTCCAGTTTACACGGGATCCAAATTCTCCATGTAAAGATTCGCTACCTCACACATGGATCCATATTTGCAAGTTAAAGATGCAGTAAGTTTATGTGAAGGAAGAAAATCAAGACAGGGGGACTCCGATAATCTCCACAAGGAAGCATATATCAAGAGGAATCCCACATAAACATTAAAAGATAAGTTTTTGTATTTTTATATGCTTTTATAAATCATATCTAAAGGATTTTGAATGTGTTTCATTACAGTTATATAGATTTGGATTCCTAGAGTTAGGAAGCATGTTAGGGAATAACATGTTGAGCATATAGTCTATCTTTTTATTTGCATATAGTAAATCTCATGAAAATACGTGTTATGATGAATATGGTGCTGCATAAGATATGAATACATAGGGTTACATGATTGTTCATGAGATATGAATATAAAAGATGCATAATTATTCATGAGGTATGAATATGGGGCTGCATAATTTATTTATGAGATATGAATGGTTGTTATGCTAAAACATTGATTTAATATGCATACATAATTGTGTGAACCATTATCAACACATTGGAGTATTCATGTGATTAAATTCATGAGATATGGTTATACTGAAACTTTGCTTAAAAAGTTTGCATGTCAGTGTGTGATATTTGTCATTGTATTGAAATGATTGGATTATGTAAGGTTGCTAATAACTTGAATAAATTTTTCTTGTAGGGAAAGCCCATATTCTATGGACTATAAGTAGTGAATGGGAAATATTGAATGAGGAATGATTCTGATGGCTGATCTAGAAAGAGATCAAGATGCTATGGAGCAAAAATATTATGGGAGTAGATCGGGAGCTTCCTATGTTTCTTAGGAAGAAGTCAGAATAAAACCCCTAATACTATTATGAGAGATGTGAAGACTCCTAAAGATAGTTAAAAATATCTTATTTACATTCATGTGTCAAGATGAGCTTTAGACATAGATGAGAATGGGTCTCTTTGATGCATAATCCATTTTATGATTCTCACATCTAGATGGTGAGAGGAAGAAGCTAAATTCACTATCTCCTAAAGAACTAGTAAAACTAGTTGATGTACCTCCTATTAAGAGAAGTCCTTCATGATACTCATATTCAGAAGGAAGCTAAGAACAATATTCAAGAATCTTGTTATGATTCTTCAAATTAGAGGTGTGGCAATTACCGGTCAAATAATTTCTCCAGTTAAGGAAAATATGCAATAGAGATCCTGAAGAGTTCAGGATGATGGACTCTAAGTCCATGGCCACAGATATGAAGATCAATCTGATTTTGATAATTCTAAATGCAGATTTGGAGAATCTCAAAGTTAGTTGAGATGTACCTAATTAACACCGGGATGTGATATATTACTAACCATGGTCATTCAAGATGGATAAAGCTATTAAGTCTCCTATAGAGACTGGTCACCTCTAAAGTGAATTACTTTAGCATATGGCTACATGGTTTGAGGTAATATAATATGATCATATCATGTGACAATTCTTCCAAGTATAATATGTTATGATAGATGATTAATAGACCATGTAGTAAGATAAAGAGATAAGCAATAAAGAGACAAAGAGAGAGAATTCGAAATTTCCCATGCAAATGTTTGAGTGAACTCATGTTGTAAAGCTTTAGTATGACTCAATTACAACATCAATTAAACTATTAATGAATGTAATCGGTTATGTAAAGAATATCTCAGTGTTCATCAAACAACATGTATCAGTTATCTAAAGATATCTGTGTAAAAATTAATAATAATATCTTGCATGGACGACACTAAAGCTGAATCACCATGACACTTAAGTTATCCACCTAACTAAATGGTCATGCATTCAGTTAAATATTGAGTTTAGTTCAAAGTTAGATACATTTCAGTTAAATATATTCTTATAAGTTATGGTGCATGTCTTGTGCATGGAGAAGAATCCATGGCTCTGACTTAGCAACAATGCACGAAAGGCACTAATGATTGCATCGATAAAAACTGATGTTCCCAGTGAATGTTTCTATAAGTAAATTCACAGTTTTTATGCTCCTGGAAGCATTCATTGATGAACCCATTTGCTAAGGTTTGCATGACATGGTATTTTGCTTGTTATTAATATGCTAGGCATATGGAAAGATCATAACAGTTGATTCAGTGGATCTATCTTCTCTATTGCTCTGTATTATTTCTTATCAGGCAATATGCTTATGTTGTAAAAGTCATTATCTGCCATCTATCTATTATACTCTAAGGAATTGCCAAGGTTTTTCATCCTCTCTATTATGAGGATTTTCCCCAGGGTACATCTTGTGTTGTGGATAAATTATTGCGTGTGATTGAATTATTCATCGTTACAGATGCTTAATACATTATTGATTAAAGTATTAAAGTTCGAAGCTCTCCATATTTTCTCAAAACATTAAGACATGTAAAGTAAGATTTCAGTACATGGCTATTGATGAGAAGATTGCAGATATGTGGAAAAATCGAATGTTAGTGACGAAGTTGAGATACTTTCGAGATAAGCTTGGTTTAGCAGAAAATGCCTGGTATAACAAAGAATGCCTTCCTCACTGAGAGGGAGTGTTGATTGTACATCATCAAGAGTCATTCTTCGAACTTGTGTTGTATAAAGTCATACCTAGATCCTCATGTGTTGAGGTGGGATGATGGTACTGAAGTCATGTGTTGTATCGATATTGTAGAGTTGTGTTGTATCAAGTCTGGACTTGTGTTGTATTAAGTCAATGATTCTCATAGACGATACCCTATGAGATGGATCTCTAAGTATGGATATGGGCTTGCGAGTTATATCAAGAAATGACCCTCATATGGTCATCCAGAGAATGGATACCCATTGAGGTGGACCTCTAGTCATAGAGGTAAATGTTATGTGATATATTACTAACCATGGTCATTCAAGATGGATAAAGCTATTAAGTTTCCTCTTTAGTCTGATCACCTCTAGAGTGAATTACTTTAACATGTGACTAGATGGTATGGGGCAATATAAATAATATGATCATATAATGTGAAAATTCTTCTTAGTATAATATTATATGATAGATGATTGATAGACCATGAAGTAGGATAAAGAGATAAGTAATAAAGAGATAAAGAGAAAGAGAATTCGAAACTACCCATGCAAATGTCTGAGTGAACTCAAGTTGTAAAGATTCAGTTTGCCTCAATCAATGTTTTAGTTACAACATAATGTATTCAGTTAAGTAAAGAAGAGCTTAGTGTTCATCAATCAACATGCACCAGTTAACTAAAAAGAGATCCATGCAAAATTTAATAATAATATCTTGCATGGATGGAACTAAAGTTGAAGCACCATCACACTTAAGTTAGCCTCCTAACTAAATGGTCATGCATCTAGTTAAAGATTGAGTTAAGTTCAAAGACAAGTTAACCATAAGTTAAAGTTCAGTTATATAAAAGGAAGGGAACATATATAGTGCATGGAGAGGTATCTAAGGCACTGACTTGGCACTAGTGCAGGCATGAAGCTAATGATTGGATGGAGAGAAAATGATGCTCCTTGTGAATGTTTCTCTAAGTCAATTCACAATTTTGATGCTCTTGGAGCATTCTTTGGTGAACCTATTTGCTAGGGTTTGCATGGAATGAGTTTTTACTTGTTATTAAGGTGTCATGCACTTGGAAAGATCATTATAGTTGATTCAGTGGATCTCTTTTCTTATTACTCTATATCATCTCTTATTGGGCAATCTCATGCTTATGTTGTAAAAGTCATTCTCTGCAATCTATCTATTATACTATGAAGAATTATTGGGGTTTTTCATCCTCTTTGTTATGATGATTTTCCCTAGGGTATATCTTGTATTGTGGATGAATTGTTGTGTGTGAATGAATTGTTCATTGTTATAAGTGCTTAGTATATTATTGATAAAAATTTTAAAGTTTGAAGCTCTCCATATTCTCTCTAAACATTGACAACATGACCCATGGAACCTAGATGAAACTAAATGAACTTAGGCCCTAGAAGTTAATCCCAAACCATGACCTAGTTGTGAAAAGCTATTCATGGTGTTATACACCCAAAATGGCCACTATGTCCCAATTACAAGCCTAAAATTCCCTCTATAAGGCCTCTGTAATGGAGTTGATCCCTGCGCATAGTTAGGGGTCATTTATGGGTAATTATAGGTAAATGAAGGCTAATTAGAGGTTAATTAGTGATAATTTAGGGGTAATTGGTGGTCAATTATGGGTAATTATTAGGTAATTAGTGGTAATTAGGGATTAATAAGGGGCCAATTATGGGGTAATTAGGGGTCAATTATGGGTTAATCGGGAGTAATTATGGATCAATTATGGGTAAGTAGGGGCATTTAATTCCAAGGGATTAGATAAACCAATGGTTAATGCCAATGATGTTGAGGATTTATTTAGATTCATGTTGGAAAGTGCCCATTTCGAATCCCTTTGTGTGAAGCACACTAGTATACATTGATGGGTTTATTAGGGAATATGCCTTATATGAATGTTTGGAAGCATCCCTTGGGTTTCTCCTCGAGGTTTTCCTTGGAAAATAGTAGGGGTCATTTAGAGGTTATCTAGGGTTAATTAATGGTAAGTAGGATTATTGAGGGGTAATTAATGGTCAATTTAGGGTCATTTAGGGGAAATTAATGGTTAATTGAGGGTCAATTAGGGGTAAATTATAGTGTAATTAGAGGTAAATTTCAGTATTCTTTGAGAGGATGGATATTGAGAACATATATAAAATATATATTTAGGGGTGGTCCTTCTAAAACCCTGCCAAAAGCCATGAGAATTGAGATTTTGGTAGCAGTTTTAAAACACCACCTCTAAAAGTAAAATTCTCTTTACTTTTGGGGGGGAGGTTTATAAAA
>LPNX011127236.1:646376-661685 GCA_001517045.1 Pseudotsuga menziesii | reverse complement strand
CCCCCCCCCGCAAAAAAAAAGTCTTGAGAATTGGAATTTTTTTGGGAGGGGAGTATTTTTAAATCCGCCCCCCCCCCCCTTGGAAAAAAAAGTCAAATTCTCAGGATGTTTTGGGGTAGTTTTTAAGAACCATCCCCAAAGACCTAAGAAATTTTTTTTGTGGAGGGTTTATCAAAATTGCCTCAATCCAAAACCACCCCCAAAAGGGTGGTTTGTTGTAGTGGGGAATGGATACTCATACATAGAATCGGTAGGAACTTTCTTTATATAACCAACTCACCATAACTATAGAATAAAAGGGGCCCTGACATTCAGATATGTAACTAAACTATAAACTACCTTGAAAAGAGGATCCACACCAAAAGGGTGTGTGTGTGTGTTATCAATAAGGAATGGAAGAGTATGTATAACCCAGGATTAATCAAGCTAACCTAAGCATAGAACACATACCAAAGGGGAGTAAATCCATAACTAGATAGAGGAATTATCAAGGGTGTTATCAAAGGATCGATTATACATATTTTGTGAGACATACCATAATATAAAATCAATGACCACACGCAATCTAACTAACGGTCGAATTGAGGAAGGTTGTGGCCTCCTCTCATCCCGAATATGTTGATGTATTTGTAACTTCGGAATGTATTCATCTATGTATATTATGTCTTGTAACCCGATGTTTATTTCGGGATGTGTCTATAATGTAATTGAGTCATGATGTCATGCCCTGATGTTTCGATTGGGAGGATCTATAATGTAAACAAGTCATGTCAAGTCATTGTGGGTAACCATCCTATTGTCTAAGGGTTAAAGTCCCCACAGTTCCAGGGCACTAGGGTTATTACACTCACTTAGTGAAGTCGGCCCTAGTAGGGTTTTAGTCATGTCGAGAAGCAGTATAAATAGAGAGGTGATCTCTCTATTTAGCACACATCACATACACAGTCAAGTGTAGCGCATAGTTGAGGAAGGAGAAGACACCAGGGCTAGATAAGAATAAGGTTACTACTGTCAGGAGATCACTTACTATTTTTGGGATTTTCTATTTTGGTGCTAATTCTATCTTTGAGGAAGTTGCGGGGTTTTCTCCATTTATGGTTTCCTCGAGGAAAAACACTGTGTTCATTGTCTCTTGTGTTTGATTTCCGTACTTGTTATTCTCTCAGTTAAAGATCCTAATAATGCTAGCTTAATGTTGAAAAACTAACATGGTATCAGAGCTAACCTGAGAAGAAGACACTGTGCAGCTGAGGGAACTAGGGATTCCTAGTTTGTGGACCTTCCTCCACATATTTTCAGCAAAAGTAAGGTGGAATAACTCTCCTCCTTAGGGTGCATCTTTCTGTCGAAGCAGAATCCAATTCTGAGGTTTTTCAGTTTTGGACCCAACACTACTGTCAGAAATTAGGGCTTTTCATAAAAGAGGAATTTTTCAGTGAGCCCAGGCCTAGGTTGATCTCCTCCCCAAAATCGAAGTTAGGGATCAATTTCAAAGCAATTGGTTGGACAGAACTTCAGAAAAGCAAAACCCTAATTTGCTTTTGATCCAGCTCTACAGGATTTCAGCTCCAAATCCAGATCCGACATCTTGACCTGGTAAGATCTAAATATTTTGTATTTCCATTTGAGGTTCTTAGTTAAGATGTATCATCATACCAAGCTTGATGAAAATCTTGAGGGAGCTGATAACTTCCGAGCCTGGAAGTATAGGATCTCCCTGGTCCTGTAAGAAAATGAGTTGGACTCCTACATCCATGAGGAGGTTCCAGTTCTAGAGGGAGATGAGGCTAAGGCCTTACATAAGAAGAAGTTGGTTATGGTAAAGAGGATTGTTGCTGATTCTATCAAGGATCACCTTATCCCACAGGTGTCCTCTCTCAAGACACCTAAAGCTATGTTTGATGCCCTAACCAAATTGTCTGAAGGGAAGAACATAAATTGGAAGATGACTCTGAGGAATCAACTGAAGAATGTGAAGATACAGAATGCAGAGACCATCCAGTCCTACTTCACAAGGGTTTCTCAGATCAAGGAAAAATTGGAAGCAGTAGATGAAGAAGTGGAGAATGTAGAAATTGTGATGACCACCTTGAATGGTCTCCCTAGGACATGGGACTCCTTCATTCAAGGGATCTGTGCCAGGAAGAAGTTAGTCAAGTTCAGCAGACTGTGGGAAGAATGTTCTCAAGAAGAAGCTCGGATAGCAGCTCGAGAAGAGAAGATGGGAAGTGAAGATCAAGCTCTCACAGTACAATCTAAGAAACCCAGATCCAACCATCACAGAAGTAAGTACTCTCATCAAAGGAATAACTCTAGAAAGCCTAGAGCTAAGTCTAAGTACATTTGCTATACATGTGATGAAAGAGGAAACTTTGCTAGATATTGTCCTAAGAACAAAAGTAGCTCTCACAAGAAGAAGGGAAACAAAAGAAGACATCATGCTCATGCTGCAGAGGATGATGAACCTTCATAAAAGAGAACCAGATATGAAAGTGAAGATTCTTTAAGCGAGGATGAATATGTTTTGATTTCTGCTCTCACGGGAAACATTACTCATGGAAGTTATGATTGGCTTATAGATAGTGGGGCTTCCAAACACATGACTGGATTCAAGGAATCCTTTGTGAAACTCTCAGAACATGAATCACCTCACAAGGTGAAGCTAGGTGATGACTACCAGTATCCAATAAAAGGTAGTGGGGAATCTTCCTATAAGCTAGACTATGGAAAGTCTATAACAATGAAGGAAGTATTGTTTGTGCAAGGACTCAAGAAGAACCTTCCCTCCATATCTACATTAGATGCAAAAGGAATGAGGGTTGCATTCATAGATGGTCAAGTCATCATGTGGCCAAAAGGAAAGACTATTGATAATGCAATAGTGATTGGTGAACAAGAAGGAGGTTTGTACAAACTAAAGGGCCATCCAGAACAAGCCTTGGTCCATGACACAGTAGAGCCAAATGAACTTTGGCATAGAAGGCTTGCACATGTGCATTATAGAGCACTACCTATTGCAAGAAAAGCTGTTGAAGGTCTTCCAGAAATACAAGAAAAACATGATGGGGTATGCAAAGGATGTGTGAAAGGAAAGAACACAAAGAAGACATTTCCAAGTAGCGAAAGCAAAGCAAAAGGAATCTTGGAAATCATCCACTCCGATGTATGTGGTCCTATGTCATCAATCTCACTAAGAGGGTATGCATATTATGTTTGTTTTATTGATGAATTTTCTAGGAAGACATGGGTTTACTTCATGAAGAACAAAGATGAAGTATTCAGCAAGTTCAAGGAATTAAAAGCTTTGATCGAGAATCACACTGAAAAGAAGATCAAGACCTTTCGATCAGATAGTGGCAGATAATTCACTTCCAATGAATTCAAAGAGATATGTAAAGAATCAGGGATTAAGAGGGAGTTGTCCACTCCTTATAATCCACAACAGAATGGGATTGTAGAATGGAAGAACAAAACTATCATGGTAGTTACAAGAGCACTGCTTCATGATCAAGATATTCCTATTCATCTTTGGGCGGAAGCTGCTAGAACAACGGTGTATGTACAGAACCGTACTCCACATAGAGTACTCGAGAACAAGACTCCTAAATAAGTATTCTCCGGCAAGAAACCAGAAGTCATCCATCTCAGAATATTCAGCTGTCCTATGCATATACACATTCCAAAAGAGAAGAGAACAAAATTAGATCCTTCAGGAAAGAAGGGTATATTTGTGGGATACTCTGAAAGCTCGAAGGATTACAGAATCTATTTCCCAGGATACAAGAAGATTGACATCAGCAGGGATGTAACATTTGATGAAGACACAACTTACAACAAATCCTGAAAGAGACCTGCTGAAGAACCTGAAGAAGCAGAAGCACCCAAAATTCATGATACAACCATGAATGAAGAAACTCAAGAAGAAGATCAAGAATTTGAAGAAAAACAAAGACCTATAGATCCACCTCAGGAAAAGAATCCCCACAAGAGGAAACCTGCTTGGGTACGTGAAATTATCTAAGGTGCTAAAAGATATGGGGCACCAGAAGAGAATCACAGAGAAAGAAAGAGGACCAGATCCTACTCCGGGTATGCAACTTTACTATGTGATTTCATTGATAAAGAACCTTCCAGTTATGACGAAGCGACAGAACGGAAAGAATGGAAGGATGCTATGATCGAAGAATACCAATCGATCATGAAGAATGATGTTTGGGATGTTGTCCCAAGACCAGAAGGGAAGTCAGTTGTGACTTCCAAATGGATCTACAAGATCAAGCATGCTGCAGATGGTAGCATTGAAAAATATAAAGAAAGATTTGTGGCTCAGGGTTTCTCTTAGAAAGAAGGAATAGATTATGAAGAAACCTTTGCACCTGTAGCCAGATACACTTCCATCAGATCAGTACTTGCTCTAGCTGCAGTGATGAAATGGAAGATACACTAGATGGATGTCAAGACTGCTTTCTTGAATGGTGTAGTGGAAGAGGAAGTGTATGTAGAACAACCTCTCGGTTTTGAGACACATGACAGAGAGTCTCATGTGTGCAGATTGAAGAAAGACCTGTACAGTTTGAAACAGGCACCCAGGACATGGTACAACAGAATTGATAGCTTTCTATATAGTTTGGGATTTACCAAGAGTAAAGCAGATTCCAACCTTTACTACAAGGTTGAATATGGCAACCCAATGATGCTCCTACTATATGTAGATGATCTATTTGTGACAGGTATGGATGGGTTGATTGCTGATACAAAGAGAAAGCTTGCTGTCGAGTTCGAAATGAAGGAATTGGGTATGATGCATTATTTTCTAGGCATGGAGGCGTGGCAGAGTGCAGATGGAATCTCCCTTGGACAAGGGAAGTATGCAGTAGAGATCCTGAAGAGGTTTGGGATGATGGATTGCAAAGCCATGGCCACGCCTATGGCATCAAACCTGAAGCTATTAAGCGATGCTTCATCAGATTCGATTGATGCTATGATGTATCGTCAGATGATTGGGTCCTTGATGTACCCGACGAACATGAGACCAGAAATTTTCTTTGCTGTGAACACCTTGAGCTAGATTTTGACAGATCCGATAAATGTTCACTTGATTGTTACAAAGCATATTCTGAGGTACCTGAGGGGTACAATTAATTATGGGCTCAAGTATGAGTCGAATCAGAAGATTAACTTGGAGGGTTATGTTGAATCAGATTGGGCAAGCAGTGCCATTAATAGGAAGAACACTTCAGGGTGTTGCTTCAGTATAGGATCAGGTGTGATCTCTTGGTTTAGCAGGAAGCAATCCTATGTGGCACTGAGTACAGTTGAAGCAGAGTATGCCGCAGCTTGTTCAACTAGTTGTGAGGCAGTATGGCCGAGGAAGCTACTGTTTGATTTATTTGATCTCCAGTTGGATGCTACTTGTATACATTGTGACAACTAGAGTTGTGTGAAGTTGTCAGAGAATCCAGTGTTCCATGACAAGTCAAAGCATATCAAGATCAAGTATCACTATATCAGGGATATGGTACAGAGGGGAGCAGTGAAGCTCCAGTATGTTGCGATGGAAGATCAGATCGCTGATGTGTTGACGAAGCCATTGGCTAGGGTGAAGTTTGAGTACTTCAGGGAGAAGCTTGGTGTTCTCCAGATTGATGTTCCCTCCAAAGGGAAGTGATGAGTCCGTGAGCCATTCTGACATGGGAGAGGATTAAGTTCCTTCCATGGTCAGATGTAAGGGCTAAGCCATTCTATCACGGTGAGACGATTTAGGTTCCTTCCATGTCAGATATGAGTGCTGTTGCCATTCTGGGAATGGAGCTTCCTGGTCAGTTACCAGGAAAACTCAGTCTAGGATTGAGAAGCCATTCTGATGTGAGATAGGGATGTGTTCCCACTTGACCAGATGTAAGGGCTGAACCATTCTGTCATGGCTAAAGGATTAAGTTCCTCCCATGTCAGATGTGAGTGTTGGCCATTCTGACGAGTAAGTCAGATGTAAGGGCAATTGCCATTCTGAGAATGGAGGCACCTGGTCAGTTACCAGGTAGCTCAGTCTGGGACTGGGGGCCATTCAGATGCGATGGTAGGATTAGTTCCTCCATGATCAGATGTGAGTGCATGCCCTTTCGATGCGGTGCTTTCAAGCATGGTTGGATATAAGAGCAGAGCCCTTTTGATGTGGTGCTTTCGAGCATGGTCGATTGTAAGTGCTGAGCCCTTTCGATGCGGTGCTTTTGAGCATGGTCGACTATAAGTGCTGAGTATTTTCTATGCAGTGTCTTCAGACATGGTTGGATGTAAGTGCATAGCCTTTTCGATGTGGTGTGCTTGCACATGGTCGGATATAAGTGCTGAGCCATTCTGGCGTGATGTGTTTACATAGGGTCAGATGTGAGTGCTGGGCCTTTCTGATAGGATGAGGTCAGATGTGAGTGCTGGGCATGCCTTTCTGACAGGATGAGGTTAGATGTAAGAGCTGGGAGGGCCATTCTGACTTAAGTGTCAGATATAAGCACTGATGAAGACCTACATGAAGGGCAGGCCTGCAGGATTGACTTTGTAGAACTTCCTGTGACAAGAAGAATTGAGATAGCACCATTCTGAGATAGCATGTGATGATGATCCAAAATTGATGACGATCCAGATCAAGTGATGATCCATATGTGATGATGATCTAGATCAAGTGATGGTCCAGATGTGATGATGATCCAGTAGTTGTGATGATGCAGATCCCGTGATGAAGAATACTTGAAGAAGAAGATGACTTGAAGACTCAAAGACTCGAAGACTTGAAGACTTGAAGACTTGAAGACTAAGAAGACTTGAAGATGAATATGACGAGATGATCCAGTCAAGACAGAGAAGAAGACCAGTGCTGAAAATCGTGTCGAAAGAATACCTTCCTAGTTAAGAGGGAGTGTTGATGTATTTGTAACTTCAGAATGTATTAATCTATGTATATTATGTCTTGTAACCCAATGTTTATTTCAGGATGTGTCTATAATGTAATTGAGTCATGATGTCATGCCCCGATGTTCTAATCGGGAGGATCTATAATGTAAACAAGTCATGTCAAGTCATTGTGGGTAACCCTCCTATTGTCTAAGGGTTAAAGTCCCCACAGTTTCGGGGCACTAGGGTTATTAGACTCACTTAGTGAAGTCAGCCCTAGTAGGGTTTTAGTAATGTTGGGAAGCAGTATAAATAGAGAGGTGATCTCTCTGTTTATCACACATCACATACACACTCAAGTGTAGCGCATAGTTGAGGAAGGAGAAGACACTGGGGCTAGATAAGAAGAAGGTTACTACTGTCGGGAGATCACTTACTATTTTTGGGCTTTTCTATTTTGGTGCTAATTCTATCTCTGAGGAAGTTGCGGGGTTTTCTCCATTTATGGTTTCCTCGAGGAAAAACACTGTGTTCATTGTCTCTTGTGTTTGATTGTTGTACTTGTTATTCTCTCAGCTAAAGATCCTAATAATGCTAGCTTAATGTTGAAAAACTAACAGAATATGCCTGTCTAAATAAACAATAATAATAATAATTGGTGGATGGAAACCTATAACTAATTTGTTGTATGTAAATGACAAGCATTAAACACAAATTGGAACTATGACTACAAGAAGAACAATCCTCTATTGAGGAATTGTGTGAATGGATAAGTGTATACACATATTCATTGGTTAAATGATTGATGAGCATACTTTAGGTAAAAAGAATGGAGTCATACAATATATATGTTTAATAAATCATATGGGAAGGGGTGAGCCCACAATTACCTCCCCCTCCTATATATCAAATCATTTTCCCATAAGAGCAGTTGAGACATGCATGGGTATATACCCTGCAAGGGTCACGAGTTAAAAATATCAAACAATAAGAAGATGTGAGACCATGGCTTAGAACCAATGTGGAATTTACTCTCCACTCATGGTTTACATGTGGATGTCGTGACAATGGGATCTTGATCCCATTATTCCCATACTCAACACTGAGTAGAAGCATCTTCCTAATTTCCTCTGGCTATGACCAAGGCTTCCCATTCAAGAAGTGATTGACCTTGTAGAGTAATTCGTTGGACTAAATTAGCAAACGATCCCCCCATGCAGAAAGGGCAAGCTTATCTAACAAAGGTTGGAGAGGGCATAAATGTAAAATCCTAGAGAAATAAGTGTTTCCCCCTTAACCATGGATTCAATTAGCTAATTGTGGGGATACGACCCTACCATGTAGAGTACACCATGAAAATTTCCCTCCTTCATGTTATTAAAAGTGATAATTACCATGTTTACAGGAGGAAATTCCTCCTCCTTTGGGGATGAACCAATAGTTTCCATATTCATGGATGAGTGGGATTAACCCCATGCTCATGTGTGTGCCACAGTGGTAACCCTATCCACATGAAGTGGTGGTGGGGAGCCACACTGGATGGGAACATGACATAGCAAGGTGTGGTTGGGCCATAATTATCATAGGAGAAGTGTAATGGTTAATGTAGGGTACAATGCATAATACATGTATACATATGGTTTAATGTATGGATAATGTAGGTTTATACATACATACATACATACATATACATATACATATACATATACATATACATATACACATACACATACACATACACATACACATACACATACACATACACATACACATACACATACACATATACATATACATATACATATATATATATATATATATATATATATATATATATATAACAATCATTTTTACATATATGCGTGTGTATTTGATGTGTTATGTGCATGAATGGATACCTATATGTGCTTGTGTGATTTTTAAATGTAATGAGAATTTAAAATGTACTTCAAATGTGAGCCAAATACCAATCCAAAAGATAATTTTCCAGTGAATCAACTACTGTGTTTAAATGTCTTGGGATGTGATGATAGGAAATATGCTCAAAAGACCTTTTTAAAAGTCGAACTCTTCGGAATGTTCGAAGAAGTAAGGGGTTATTGATGGTGTAGAGCCAGTTTAATTGATGCATGATCTAAATAAGCCTTAATCTGACTCACATCACTAGCTAGATATTCAATTAACAAACCAATCATTGTATGGTACTCTGCAATATTGTTCATTGTGGGACCCGAGCAAGTTCCTCCTGAGCTCACCAAATCACCGGTAGGGGAATATAATACCCATGATGGTGATGTGAGATTTATAGTATAGCAGCTAGCACCATTCGCAAAGCCAAAATAAGCGGTCATCTATCCATTTTGACACAACACTATATAAGCAGGATTTCCTAAGACACATATTGCATTCACAACAAATTTACACTCCAAACTACACACAACACTCGATAAACAATATATAAAAAATAATTATGTTAGATGACCTAGGTACAATATTTCTTGAGGTAAAGCCCATTTTTGGGCTCACCCAGTGATATCCCATCATAGTCTATGAGCTTTTATGCTCCTTTTTATAAGACACAACCAACAATATAGGGTCCATGCCACATGGATTCTAGTTTTCCACCTCCCAAATTATTGTGCTTTTGTTCTTATTCCAGGACCAGGTCACCTTCGTTGAAGAGGCGAGGTTGAATGGATCTATCATACTGAACTTTAATTCATCGTTTATATGCCTCATTAGCTATGGAATCATCTCGATGAGTTTCGTCCAACTTGTTCAAATAAAAGAACCGTTCTTCCTCTAAAGTGGTATTGGGTAGCAGTTCTACAATGATTTTTAGAGAAGGAATTTCACATTCGATTGGGAGAGTAGCTTATATCCCATGCACCAATTGTAATGGGGTAATCCAGTAGATGTTTTGACGATAGTCCTTTAAGCCTATAATGTGAATAACAATTATAAAATCCAACTGGATTTGGCCTGTCCTACCATCCGTTAAAGCATGGTTTTCAAGACCTTGTTGAGAGCATCAACTTGGCCATTGGCCTACGGGTAATCTGGTGTAGAATTATCATGATGAAAACCTAGTTTAGCGCTTAGTTTTGACATCATTTTGTTTTGAAAATGTGAACCATGGTCGTTCACAATAGATTTAGGGAATCCAAACCTAGAAATGATATGATTGAAAAGAAATAGGGCATCGATTTTTCCATCTCCAACGTATGTGGGCATTGCCTCATCCCAGTTTGTGAAGTAGTCCACGGCTACGATGATGTAACCATGTCCCCTGAATGAGGTGTGATTACACTGCATAAAATCAATGCCCCATTTCGAAAATGGGATGATAGTGATGATAAGATGTAAGGTAGCGGGGTGGGTGCACTTTTTTGGTTGAAAAAGTTGTCAAGGTGGGCATTTTTCACGGTATCCATGCAATATTTGAATATTAATGGAAAAACATACCCAATGTGTAGAATTTTCTGAGCAAACTTCATGCAAGAAAGATGATCGCCACATGCTCTAGAGTGGAAGCCATTCAATACTATTTCAGCCTCTCCCGGAGTTAAGAAACATCGAAAGATTGCATTGATGCCATGTCAGTACAATGTATCATTAACGATAAGGTAGTACTTGGCATGATGATGGATATGATGACGTTCATTGTGGGTTGCATTAGGTTGAAAAGGTTGATTCTAGATATATAAAATCAAATATCCATACCATGGGTTAGGTGTACTAATGAGGAACAATGATTCGTTAGGAAACGAATACAAGGGCTACGTGACCTCAGTAATACAGGGAAGGTCACACATGAGCTCCGCAAAGACAAGGGATTTCTTGGAACTAGATTTTGCAAATTCTAACTCAAATTCCCGGATAATAGCATTCCAACGAGAGTATTTCCCCTGAAGTACCTGATGAGTCAAGATGTAATACATGGGGTTGGAATCTGCATATAACGTAGTTGTACGAAGGAACATGTAGTGACAAAATTTATAGACCGCGATGACCATGCCTAGAGATAACTTCTCCACATGCAAATAACAGGTTTTAGAGTCGAGAAGCCTCTTACGTAGGCAGTAAATCACATATTCTTGGTCGTGTACATATGTTTGAACTAGTACCATGCCGATGGTGGTTATAACACAACCACATACAAGGAGTAATACTATGTGTAATCAGGTGGTTGCAAGACAGGTGCATGCATAATGGCGTGTTTGAGAATGTCAAATGCATGTTGTGCAAGGTCATCCCAAACAAAGGGTGTGCCCTTTTTTAATAGACGCATGAAATCGTGTGTCTTCTTGGCATAGTTACATATGAAACGATGCAGGAATTTTGGCTTCCCTTGCAAACTTTGAATTTAAGTAACATTTGTAAGTGGGGGTAGGGCCAACATGGCTTCTATTTTTAGTGGGTCTATACGAATTCCATCCTTGGAAACTATGAGGCAAAGTAGTCTTCCAGTCTCAACACAAAAAACACATTTGTGTGGATTCAACCGTATGTTGTAATGGCAGCACAAGAGAAAGATGGCTCTCAAATGGTCAACATGGTGTTTCTGATGTTGCTAATGGGAAGGTAAGTCATCAAGGTATGGTTCCACGATATGTTTGATGTCATGGAAAGCATAGGACATAGCGTGTTGAAAGGTAGCACTATCATTCTGTAGGCGAAAAGGAAACTTTATATAGGCATAGGTCTTCCATGGGAAAATGAAGGTCATTTTATGTTGATCAGAAAGGAGTATCTCCATCTAATTATAGCCAGAAAAGCCATCAATGAATGAGAAGATGACGCTTCCAGCGCAGTTATCAACGATTTGATTAATGTAAGGAGTAGGGAAATTATCCTTAGGACAAACCCTATTGATATCTTGAAAATCGATACAAACCCTAATCGTTCCTTATTTTTTGTTTACAGGGATGATATTAGAAACCCATTTCGTCAATGGTACAGGGTAAATGAATCCAGCCTTAAGAAGTTTCTCAATTTATTCCTTGATGGTTGTTACTTTCCATAGATGGACTTGTTGTAAATTTTGACAGACTGGTTTGGCATCAGGGTAAGTCCTAATATTGTGAACCATGATCGAAGGGTGTATCCCTGACATTTCTTCATATGTCCAAGCAAAAATATCTCTAAATTCCTTAAAAAGGGCCGTATAAGACCTAATTTCTGAAGAAGAACAATTTTGGCACACGTAAATATTTTCTACAACTCCAGGTTTCACTAATATATCAACTGAAACGGTCTTAGAAATATTTCTCAAATTACCCTTGGACTCAACATTGTGGATGAGCACCAGGGTGTAGTTAAAATATCAAATGAAACCATTGCTTCAAAATGATCTTCTACCATATGGTAACCGAGAAGGAAATATGATCGATGATGATGGTATTTCCAGGGCATCTCTTCTAAAGACATGACTTCCACGATTAATTTATCTGACGGAAGAGTTTGCAAAAGACAATCTACAGATGGGGGGGGATTCTAACCAATATGACAGGTGATAAGGGTTGGATGCCACCAATAGATGATCATTAATGGTGGGGTCGCTGGTAAATTGGATATCCTGGTAAGTCTCTTTGAAATGACTGAAAAATGTCGAATCAACAATTCATTTTCCTTTGTCTGAAGTGTCATGACTCTTGGAGGAGATCATGTTCACAGGCACAAATGGGGTAGAGGGAGGATTGGTTAACAGAAATACTCCCATAAGTGAGGAATCCTTGAGAATACCTACCCCTACGTTTTGATAATGTGGAGTCGTAGAATCCAAGAGCAGGACATTATTCATAGAATTAGAACTCGTGTATGGGGAACAAAACTCCAATTGATCAATTGTAACAATCTTCCATGAAATGGGAATTTGACTAATCTAAATACATATGAGGAAAATGCTTGCATCATGTAAAACCAATTCCTACCCAGGAGGATATTGCAGTCTAAAGGAGCATAAATTTTTTTGACTTGGATGGACATCGTTTTTCCTCCTAGTTCAACCAGGAGGGAGGGCAGTAGTCCATGAGGCTGAAAACCACAACCATCAAAGGCCTTCAAAGTCGTAGGTGAATGGTTGATCTCGGGAGATCCTATTGATCTCTAACATGAAACATACATAATTGAATTCAAGGCACCTTCGTTCAACATAATGCGATGGACTTTCTTCCTAATTGTTAGAATATAATCCGTAGGGATTATATACTTTGTAAATAAATAAATAAAACTGATGTAGGAAGACGAAAAGGCTGGGCGGGAGGTGAAACTCAATCGTCTTGTAAATTGTATAAATATTTGCATTTGACCATGTAATAGAATGAATTGGGAGTTATTACCAACAAGTGGTATCAAAGCGCTGCCATAACTCCTGCTTGTTGCCAGTCTGCCCATTCCTGGCATTCTGCTTGCCAGTCCATTGCCAGACTGCTCCATCAGTCTGCCAGTCGAGTCGCATGCAGTGTATGCGTTACTCCTCCATCTGCTGCGTTTATTCTCTGCTAAAATTTTTGAATGATACCTAACCCTAACGCTCCTCTGTGAAATTGTTACTGCACTGCACCCTTTGGCATTGCATTTTTAGAATGCCCTCCTCCTTGAGATAAAGGAATTCTGGTTGTCTCTCGACCTCTTTCCTGTGCTCCAGTATATTGAGCAAACTTCAAGACAGCACGCTGCCCATATGGCCTTGCAGCTTTTCCCAAGTCTTACCTAAATTGATGATGAATATCCCATCAGAACGCCTCTTGTACACAACGCTCCATTTGAAAATCGCAGTTCTTAGTGCCGAGATGAACATCGACAGCAAGCATCATCTGAATGTCCACCTCCTTCTGAAACAAAAACCCTAAATTAACCCTAGTTCGTGTATCTCTCTCTTTTGTGATCCCACGTTTTTGTGATCCTATTCTTTGTCATGATGTGAAAGACTCAATGTGGAGATCCCGTGAATAGTTGTGTTTGGGTGTTGAGGCCTCCCCGTACTTGTTGAATTTGCTCTATCATTGCTGCAAGCTGCGATACATTTCTATCACTTGATATCGGTGCATTCAGAGTTGATGAAGATTCTGCTTGAGCTCATTGAACTATTAGTGAGCTGTGAGCTATTGTAGTTGAGCTGTGAGTTATTGAAGTCTTGTTGATGGTAATTCACTTGTGGTGATTGCTTTCAAATTCCTCACTGGTGAAGAGCTACGTCTTTGGTGAATCGTGAAGAGCCTGCGTTGGAGATTGATATACTGCATATGCTGGAGATTTATATATTGAATGCATTGTACTTCTAGCAGAAGGGCCTGTGTTGAACTATCAACTGTTCCACACCACATTCAATCCCTTTGGAAGTTGCAAACTTCCTCTAGACAGCGTTGAAGACTGAACGCGTGGAGACCTGCGTGGAGACTGCCTGGTGCGGTGAGCGTGGAGAGACTGCTGCCTACGTGGGGAGACTGCTGACTGATATTTGCTGCTTGCTGCTTGATGGTATTGCATTGGCTTTGAAGACTGATATTGCGTTGAATGCGCTGAAGCCTGAACCCTGACCTTCTGTTGAGTTTATATTGAGCGTGGACTGTATATGTTGAAGGTTGATATATGTAGAAAGTCTGAAGGCGTTGTGGAACCAGCGATCTTAATGAGATGGGTGCTACTTATTGAAGAGGCCCGTGACCTGGCTTCTGTATTGAAGCTTTGATATAGATGTAAAGACTCGTGCCTTCTCTCTTATGCGTGAAGGATGATGGGTGGAATGGGCCTATGGACGCTGTAAATTTGAATTAAAGTGCATAAAACCCTAGTTTTTCCCTAGTTCCAAACTGATATAATGAAGACTGATATAATGTATGTTGCTGATATAATATATGCTGCCAGACTGATATAATGCATGCTGCGATTTGAGACTATGTAATGGATGATGAGATTTGAGACATTCTTATGTGATTGATATCATACTGCATAAAACCTATCTTTTATGCTGGAGATTGCTGGCTGCGTTGGAGTGTGATTGATATCATATATTGAAGTCTGCATAATACCTATCAGTCACATCTGCGAACAAATTGAAGAGCTGCCTGAGTGGAGCTGCATGGAGCCGAATGTGAAGATTGTTGCTGCAATCCAGACAATTGCTGCTGATAATTGCTACTGCTAATCACTTGATTTTGCAGGGTATATAGTCTGGTGCTTGATTTTTGTGCACTTATATCATTTACACACTAATATATTAGCTTCTGGTGCCTCCACTTATTGTATAAAAAAGAATGCTGCTGTATATTTCAAGCTCATGATTGATATATTTTGTATACTGAAGAAGCTTGTGTATGCTCACCTGAAGCTTGCATTGTATTCACCTTGGCAAAGACTGTAGACCTGCAAGGTTATTATTTTTTCTATTTCTCTTTGTCATATCAAGTTTATTATTGTAAA